>JAWRVZ010000123.1:1800000-2096964 GCA_037043235.1 Rhodeus uyekii | reverse complement strand
GGTTAGATACAACCAACGTATAAGAGGAAGAATCTACAGAGCCTGCAGGGCGATATATTGACACTGCTGTTTTCTTTACGTTGTTTCCTCCACACTGTTTCTTCTATACCATTCCTTCCGTACTGATTTTCCCGAACATCAATCCTCTCAGCGAGCAATCGCCGTGCGTTGCTTCCCCGGAGATTTTGTTCCTTTAGTAATTAATGTTTTTTTTGGTTTTGTTATTTAGTTTCATTTTGTGTGGATTTCTTTAGTTTATTTAATTCGTTTTCTGTCTTGAACTTGCTTATTTCGTTTGCTGATAATTCATTCAGCGTTTGTTTAATTTATTGTTTATTTCTTTTTGACCTCTGGTGTTATATTATTTATTTCGTTTGTTGATAATTCTTCCAGTGTTTTGCTTTCGTTTAGTTTATTGTTTTTTTCTTTGTTATCCCTGGTTGTTTTGATTCATTCATTACATTGTCTTGTAGTTTTTTTCGTTTTATTTATTATATATATCTTGTTTCATTCCTGTCTGTGCTTACTATTTGTTGTCTTATTGTGTGAATATGTACTCTTGATTTCATTTAAGTATTGTGGAACATATAATTTTGTAATTGAGTTAAACCATTAATTTTCCCTTTTTTTGTTATAGGAACTGAGGCTTCGAGGCAGGCCTTTAGTGGATTCTCGTGTGCGGTGGTGGGCCTTTGTCACAGTGTGTGAGTGTGTTTGTGTGTTCCTGTGTGAGATTACCCTTGTGTGCAGTGAGATCTTGCACTTGGTGGTAAGAGTTCTCCTTTTCGTAGAGACTTTGTGCTCTTTAGTTACCTGTTATAGGTAAGCCTCAGTTCCTGTGGGTAATCTGATGTAGGGCTGATAGCCAAGTCATTCTAACTTATTTTTAAGAGTTTCTATTCGTCAATAAAATTTGTATTTTTCTATATCCACGTCTCTGGTCCTCTTTCAAAACCACGGACCTGTGTCCAAGAAATATTCCCTTTAACAAGGGTGGCGTAGTCAGCTGTTATTCCAAGCGGTATCTTTATCAGTTTCGAGGTCCCGCTACATTCTGGCGTAGTCGGCAGGAGTTTGCGTTTTCCCTCTATGGGCCGAGACGTGGATGTATATGTTCTGAGAATGACTTGCGCTTAAGCCTTGTTGTTGTTTGTTTCTTTTGTTTAGTTAATTTGGTAAGAAACAGCAGTGTCATTTTTTTCTTCTGTGGAACATTCTAGTAGCTATTTCCTGTATCTCTCCATTTTGTGTTGGTACATTAGCTGATTCTATATAAAAAAAAAAGTAACTAAGAGAATAGAAAAATGGAAGACGAATTGCGGGAATTAAGAGATCTTGTCGCTCAGTTAAGGGCAGACAATGAAATGTTGCGTCAGGAGCAGAGTCGTGCTGTTCCTTCTAGTCCAATACCAGGCCCTTCTAGAGAAATTCCAGGGCCCTCCACTGATTCGTCAGTGGGAGCTAGAGCCACTTTAACTGAACGACTTGTGTTTATTCCAAGGGATCGAAAATGTCCAACATTTGATGGTAGGTCAGGTATTGGTATAAATGAGTGGATAGATGAAGCAAAAGCTTGTATAAGAACACGTCATCTGTCAGTGGCAGATCAGGCTTTTTTTCTCTTTGACCATTTAGGAGGGGAAGCGCGTGAGGAAGTTCGGTACCGTCCTGCTTCTGACCGTGGTGACCCAGATAAGATATTTTCTATCTTACAAGAGTTATATGGATGTTCTCAATCTTATGTTGCCCTGCAGGAAGCCTTTTTCTCTAGGAAACAGCGGGAAGGGGAAACGTTGTTGGAGTTTTCCCTGGCCCTGATGAGCCTGCTGGAGAAAATTAGGCAGAAATCCCCTACTGCGATGCCAAATGCAGAGACTCTATTAAGGGATCAGTTTGTAGAGTATGTGTGTGATACTTCCCTTCGTCGTGAGCTGAAACAGTTAGTTCGCCGTCAACCTTATTCCACATTATTAGAGGTGCGGGGTGAAGCTATTAGATGGGAGCGGGAGGGAGTACCGGGTGGAGCACGGGGTAGAAGCTTTTCTGTCCCTTTGTCCCATGGGTTTCAATATGAAGTGCAGGGGGGTCGTAGGCCACCGGAGGAGTCTGAAATGGGTGAGCTTAGGGAAATGCTAAAAGCTCAGCAGGAGCAGTTAAATCAGCTCACGCAGAGTATTGCCCGGTTACAGGGCCCCCATTCTCGCCCTCGTACTCAATCGTTCCGAAGTGCGCCTGTGATTTGTAGGCGGTGCCAAAAACCAGGTCATTTTGCACGAGAATGTGATGGGGAACGCGTCACGCTCCAGCCACCGTTGCGTCCTTATGTCGATCGAGATGTTGACGGGGGTAGGCCGCAACGACCCAATAATGCGTCGGAAAACTAGTTCCCGCCATGCTGGAGGGCCACAGCTTGGCTGGGGAAGGTACTGGCTCAGACGGTAAAAGGTCCAGTGCAGTTCCAAGTTTAATGTCTTCTTGTCCACACTTAGACGTTTTTATTGGTGGAGTGACTGTTCCCTGTCTAATTGATACCGGGTCAATGGTGTCAACCATTACGGAAAGTTGTTTTATGGAGTATTTTGAGCCCTGGGGCCAAGAGCGTTTAAGATCGTGTTCGTGGTTACAGTTGCGGGCGGCAAATGGGCTCTCAATTCCATATATTGGTTATATGGAGTTGGATGTTGAGCTCTGTGGTAGGATAGTGCCGCGATGCGGGGTGCTGGTGGTCAAGGATCCTCCTGGTGGCTTGCGTTCCCAAGTCCCTGGTGTGTTGGGGATGAATGTTATCGGGCGATGCTACCAGGAGCTCTTTGGCCAGCATGGCCTTGCTTTATTTGAGTTTCCCCCTGTACGTAGTGCACCACTTCCAATTTTTCAAGCCCTACAACATTGCCATCATGGTAGCGAGCAGCCTCCTCTTGAGCATTCTACTAAAGTAAGGGTGCGCGGTCCACGGGCATGTCGCGTCACGAGCGGTACCATTAAGCTGGTTGCAGCTACTTGTGCAGAACAGTTAGTAGGTAGTACAGTCCTGTTTGAGCCCACAGAGTCGGGATTACCTGAGGGGTTGTTAGCCTCCCCCTCTCTTGTGCGAGTGACTGGAGGGTCAGTTTATGTGCCAGTGGTCAACGTTGGGACATCTGATGTGTTACTCTTCCCACGCCGAACACTAGGTACCCTAGTTAAGGTGCAGGTTGTCAGTTTGCCCACAGGGGTTACGGAAGTTAGACCCCCTGTAGTAATTACTACTTCACAAGCCACCGTAGCAGCTCCCTCTAATGTCCCAGGACAGATAGCAGCAATTGATCTGAGTGCATTGCCAGAATCAGAACAGTGCAAGGTTAGGGCTTTGCTTATGCAGTATCAAACTGTGTTCTCCGAACATGAGGGTGATCTGGGATGCACAAGTCTCCTCTCTCATGATATCCCATTGCTAGATGACATCCCAGTGCGGCAGAGACATCGTCGTGTACCTCCTTCTGAGTATGAAGTTGTTAGGGCTCATATTAATCAGCTGCTGGAGTCTCAGGTAATTAGAGAGAGTTGTAGCCCTTATGCCTCCCCAATTGTGCTGGTTAAAAAGAAGGACGGTAGCCTGCGCTTGTGTGTCGACTACCGACAGCTGAATGCTAAGACCAGACGAGATGCATTCCCCTTGCCTAGGATTGAGGAGTCGCTGGATGCGTTGACAGGGGCCTGTTGGTTTTCTACTATGGATCTAGCTAGTGGTTATAACCAGGTTCCTGTCACCGAAAAGGACAAGTTAAAAACTGCATTTTGCACCCCATTTGGTTTATTCGAATGGAATCGAATGCCATTTGGGTTGTGCAATGCTCCCTCAACCTTTCAGCGACTCATGGAGAGATTATTCGGTGATCAACAGTGCCAGTCATTACTCCTGTATCTAGACGACATTGTTGTGTTCTCCACCTCCATTGTTCAACATCTTGAGAGGTTGGAGATCGTTTTGGGTCGTCTGGAACGGGAAGGGTTGAAGGCTAGGCTGGAAAAGTGTGCTTTTCTCCAACAAGAGGTGAAATACCTGGGTCATATCATTTCTGCTAGGGGAGTAGCAACTGACCCTAGTAAGATTGAGGCGGTTACTAAGTGGCCCTGTCCCTCTGGTGTTACGGAATTACGATCCTTCCTGGGGTTTGCCAGTTACTATAGACGGTTTGTGGAGGGGTTTGCCAAGTTGGCTGCCCCTCTACATAAGTTGGTAGGTGAATTTGCTGGTGTCAAGGGCAAACGGTCAAATAAGAACTTTGCTAATGCCTGGGATGAAAGATGTCAGGGAAGCTTTGAGGGGTTAAAAGAGAAACTTTCTACTGCCCCTGTACTGGTGTATGCAGATTTTTCTAAGCCTTTTATCCTGGAGGTGGATGCTAGTTACCAAGGCCTTGGGGCAGTCCTTTCCCAGGAATATGAAGGTAAGGTAAGACCAGTGGCATATGCCAGCCGGAGTCTAAGGCCCACTGAGCGCAACATGTCCAACTACAGTTCTATGAAGTTGGAGTTTGTGGCGCTCAAGTGGGCCATGACTGAGAAATTCCGAGAGTACTTGTTGGGTAACAAGTGTGTGGTATTCACGGATAATAACCCCCTTAGCCATCTGACTTCTGCAAAGTTAGGGGCAACCGAGCAACGCTGGGCCTCTCAGTTGGCGGCCTTTGACTTTGAGATTAAATATCGTTCAGGTAAGAGCAATAAGAACGCAGATGCATTGTCACGGCAGACTTGCCTGGAACAAAGTGGGTTGGATAGGTTGGTCCCAGGTACCGCGATTCCTGAGTCCTTGCGGCAGCTAACTGAGTCTGGTTCTATCGAGACGGCGACCCAATGTGTAGTCTCCACTCTACCTGGTTATTCAGCTAGTGAGTTGGGTTTGCTGCAAGCAGCTGATCCGGTCATTCAGGAAGTGCAGCGATTCTGGGTCCGAGGTATTCGCCCTGGTCCTGATGAACGACGGCAACTGACTAAGGCAGCGTTAACACTGCTTCGTCAGTGGGACCGGTTATGTGAGCACGAGGGTGTGCTCTATCGCCGGGTCCACTGCCCAAACGGTAAGGAGGAGGTGTTACAGTTAGTATTGCCCACTGCCTTGAGGCCAGAGGTGTTAGGACAATTGCACCAGCAACATGGACATCAGGGTAGGGAGCGTACAACTGAGTTGGTGCGGCAGAGGTGTTATTGGCCGGGATTATCCTCAGACGTGGCACGCTGGTGTCAAGAGTGTGACCGGTGCCAGACAGCTAAGGACACTCAACCACTGGTCCAGGGATTTATGGGACGGCTGTTGTCATCTAGGCCAAATGATATTCTGGCGGTGGATTTTACAGTGTTAGAGCCCACAAGTTGTGGCATTGAAAACATCTTGGTGATGACTGATGTTTTCAGTAAATATACCCTGGCTGTCCCAACTAGGGATCAGCGAGCTGAAACTGTGGCTCAGGTCCTAGTCACCGAATGGTTCTATAGGTTTGGCGTTCCGGGTCGTCTCCATTCTGACCAGGGTCGGAATTTCGAGTCCATGCTGATACGCCAATTATGCGAGCTCTATGGGGTCGAGAAGTCTCGTACTACCCCGTACCATCCGGCCGGAAACGGCCAGTGCGAGCGTTTTAATCGCACGTTACACAGCTTGTTGCGCACTTTGCCAGTGTCCAGGAAACGAGATTGGGTAGCTTGTCTTCCCCAGGTAGTGTTCAGTTATAATAGCACCCCTCATCAGGCTACAGGCGAATCACCCCATTTTTTGATGTTCGGTCAGGAACCACGGTTGCCGGTCGATTTTCTATTGGGGAGAAACCCACAGCCAAGAGAGGGTAGCGTGCATGACTGGGTCTTGGAGCATCAAACGAGGTTACAGGTAGCCTTTGCAGGTGCCCGTGAAAGGTTACAGGTTATGGCAGATAGGCGTAAGGTCCTTCATGACAAGCATGTTCGAGATGAGCCACTGGTGGAGGGTCAGCTGGTGTACCTTCGTAATTATGGGGTAAGAGGTCGTCATAAAATCCAGGACCTGTGGAGCCCAGTGGTTTATCAAGTAATGAGGACGCCCCAGGAGGGTGGTGTGGTGTACACAATTGCGCCTGCAGATGACTTGACCAAGGTAAAGAATGTGCACCGTTCACTGATAAAGAGTCGTAGGCGTAAAGATGTTGTGGCTACAGACTCTGGTAGAGTTTTGCCTGACACAGAGATAGACGCCTCTTTATCTACTGAGGAAGAGGTAGATTTGCTAGCAGTGGTACAAGAGCGAGACCAACTTCAGGCTGATTTACAAATGAGGGTTCCGGTACGGGATGTGGAGCTGTGTCTTCCTGAAGGGATGAGCGCCATGGCACCAGTTCCAGGAAATGGACCTGGGTTGCTGGTCCCAGAAGGGGATGCAGCCCGTCCTCATGAGTACCCGCCGGATAGCCAGCTTGGTTCCGATGGGGTTGGTTTACGTAGGACACAACGTGCGACTGCGGGCTTGCATCCAAATCCTCATCATCTTCCCCGTCCCGTTGGAGCCTCTCTCCAACAAGTGAGTGGCATAACGGTAGGAATTTTTAGGCCATGGGATTAGGCTATGGTGGTTGAGCCGTGGGATCGGCGGGGCGCCGATCCAAGAGTTGGGGGTAGATTGTAGTGGGGCTCCTAAGTTATCAAGGGTTGGGCTTAAGCAGTCAACATCCAATCACGTAGCTTTAGGGCAAATATAAAGGGGGCAACTAAGGTATCGCTCGTGCGTCACTGCTGGTGGACCGCCCCCTTCCGGTGTCCCTTCCGTTTCGTGGGTAAGTGGTTGGGTTGAAGTACTAGTAAATGCATCGGTGTTTATATTTAGTTGATCTTTGTGTCTAGAGCGCCTCGATTCAAATCTGAGTTTTTGGTTGGCGGCTGCCTACCCCTTATCAACGCGTGTTCAGTTTGTCCTGTTGTATTGGCCGTGCGTACATGTCCTCGCGCTGTATTTGGCGAAAATGGTGTGACTGCGCGTGATATCAACAATATACAGGTATGTGAATTCGCCGCTGTTCGCGCAGGTTTTATTTTATTACTGTGATAACATGTTGTTTTAAAAAATCATTTTAGGAGGAATGATCGGGCGCCAGCTTGTTGCTGGTTAGATACAACCAACGTATAAGAGGAAGAATCTACAGAGCCTGCAGGGCGATATATTGACACTGCTGTTTTCTTTACGTTGTTTCCTCCACACTGTTTCTTCTATACCATTCCTTCCGTACTGATTTTCCCGAACATCAATCCTCTCAGCGAGCAATCGCCGTGCGTTGCTTCCCCGGAGATTTTGTTCCTTTAGTAATTAATGTTTTTTTTGGTTTTGTTATTTAGTTTCATTTTGTGTGGATTTCTTTAGTTTATTTAATTCGTTTTCTGTCTTGAACTTGCTTATTTCGTTTGCTGATAATTCATTCAGCGTTTGTTTAATTTATTGTTTATTTCTTTTTGACCTCTGGTGTTATATTATTTATTTCGTTTGTTGATAATTCTTCCAGTGTTTTGCTTTCGTTTAGTTTATTGTTTTTTTCTTTGTTATCCCTGGTTGTTTTGATTCATTCATTACATTGTCTTGTAGTTTTTTTCGTTTTATTTATTATATATATCTTGTTTCATTCCTGTCTGTGCTTACTATTTGTTGTCTTATTGTGTGAATATGTACTCTTGATTTCATTTAAGTATTGTGGAACATATAATTTTGTAATTGAGTTAAACCATTAATTTTCCCTTTTTTTGTTATAGGAACTGAGGCTTCGAGGCAGGCCTTTAGTGGATTCTCGTGTGCGGTGGTGGGCCTTTGTCACAGTGTGTGAGTGTGTTTGTGTGTTCCTGTGTGAGATTACCCTTGTGTGCAGTGAGATCTTGCACTTGGTGGTAAGAGTTCTCCTTTTCGTAGAGACTTTGTGCTCTTTAGTTACCTGTTATAGGTAAGCCTCAGTTCCTGTGGGTAATCTGATGTAGGGCTGATAGCCAAGTCATTCTAACTTATTTTTAAGAGTTTCTATTCGTCAATAAAATTTGTATTTTTCTATATCCACGTCTCTGGTCCTCTTTCAAAACCACGGACCTGTGTCCAAGAAATATTCCCTTTAACAAGGGTGGCGTAGTCAGCTGTTATTCCAAGCGGTATCTTTATCAGTTTCGAGGTCCCGCTACATTCTGGCGTAGTCGGCAGGAGTTTGCGTTTTCCCTCTATGGGCCGAGACGTGGATGTATATGTTCTGAGAATGACTTGCGCTTAAGCCTTGTTGTTGTTTGTTTCTTTTGTTTAGTTAATTTGGTAAGAAACAGCAGTGTCATTTTTTTCTTCTGTGGAACATTCTAGTAGCTATTTCCTGTATCTCTCCATTTTGTGTTGGTACATTAGCTGATTCTATATAAAAAAAAAAGTAACTAAGAGAATAGAAAAATGGAAGACGAATTGCGGGAATTAAGAGATCTTGTCGCTCAGTTAAGGGCAGACAATGAAATGTTGCGTCAGGAGCAGAGTCGTGCTGTTCCTTCTAGTCCAATACCAGGCCCTTCTAGAGAAATTCCAGGGCCCTCCACTGATTCGTCAGTGGGAGCTAGAGCCACTTTAACTGAACGACTTGTGTTTATTCCAAGGGATCGAAAATGTCCAACATTTGATGGTAGGTCAGGTATTGGTATAAATGAGTGGATAGATGAAGCAAAAGCTTGTATAAGAACACGTCATCTGTCAGTGGCAGATCAGGCTTTTTTTCTCTTTGACCATTTAGGAGGGGAAGCGCGTGAGGAAGTTCGGTACCGTCCTGCTTCTGACCGTGGTGACCCAGATAAGATATTTTCTATCTTACAAGAGTTATATGGATGTTCTCAATCTTATGTTGCCCTGCAGGAAGCCTTTTTCTCTAGGAAACAGCGGGAAGGGGAAACGTTGTTGGAGTTTTCCCTGGCCCTGATGAGCCTGCTGGAGAAAATTAGGCAGAAATCCCCTACTGCGATGCCAAATGCAGAGACTCTATTAAGGGATCAGTTTGTAGAGTATGTGTGTGATACTTCCCTTCGTCGTGAGCTGAAACAGTTAGTTCGCCGTCAACCTTATTCCACATTATTAGAGGTGCGGGGTGAAGCTATTAGATGGGAGCGGGAGGGAGTACCGGGTGGAGCACGGGGTAGAAGCTTTTCTGTCCCTTTGTCCCATGGGTTTCAATATGAAGTGCAGGGGGGTCGTAGGCCACCGGAGGAGTCTGAAATGGGTGAGCTTAGGGAAATGCTAAAAGCTCAGCAGGAGCAGTTAAATCAGCTCACGCAGAGTATTGCCCGGTTACAGGGCCCCCATTCTCGCCCTCGTACTCAATCGTTCCGAAGTGCGCCTGTGATTTGTAGGCGGTGCCAAAAACCAGGTCATTTTGCACGAGAATGTGATGGGGAACGCGTCACGCTCCAGCCACCGTTGCGTCCTTATGTCGATCGAGATGTTGACGGGGGTAGGCCGCAACGACCCAATAATGCGTCGGAAAACTAGTTCCCGCCATGCTGGAGGGCCACAGCTTGGCTGGGGAAGGTACTGGCTCAGACGGTAAAAGGTCCAGTGCAGTTCCAAGTTTAATGTCTTCTTGTCCACACTTAGACGTTTTTATTGGTGGAGTGACTGTTCCCTGTCTAATTGATACCGGGTCAATGGTGTCAACCATTACGGAAAGTTGTTTTATGGAGTATTTTGAGCCCTGGGGCCAAGAGCGTTTAAGATCGTGTTCGTGGTTACAGTTGCGGGCGGCAAATGGGCTCTCAATTCCATATATTGGTTATATGGAGTTGGATGTTGAGCTCTGTGGTAGGATAGTGCCGCGATGCGGGGTGCTGGTGGTCAAGGATCCTCCTGGTGGCTTGCGTTCCCAAGTCCCTGGTGTGTTGGGGATGAATGTTATCGGGCGATGCTACCAGGAGCTCTTTGGCCAGCATGGCCTTGCTTTATTTGAGTTTCCCCCTGTACGTAGTGCACCACTTCCAATTTTTCAAGCCCTACAACATTGCCATCATGGTAGCGAGCAGCCTCCTCTTGAGCATTCTACTAAAGTAAGGGTGCGCGGTCCACGGGCATGTCGCGTCACGAGCGGTACCATTAAGCTGGTTGCAGCTACTTGTGCAGAACAGTTAGTAGGTAGTACAGTCCTGTTTGAGCCCACAGAGTCGGGATTACCTGAGGGGTTGTTAGCCTCCCCCTCTCTTGTGCGAGTGACTGGAGGGTCAGTTTATGTGCCAGTGGTCAACGTTGGGACATCTGATGTGTTACTCTTCCCACGCCGAACACTAGGTACCCTAGTTAAGGTGCAGGTTGTCAGTTTGCCCACAGGGGTTACGGAAGTTAGACCCCCTGTAGTAATTACTACTTCACAAGCCACCGTAGCAGCTCCCTCTAATGTCCCAGGACAGATAGCAGCAATTGATCTGAGTGCATTGCCAGAATCAGAACAGTGCAAGGTTAGGGCTTTGCTTATGCAGTATCAAACTGTGTTCTCCGAACATGAGGGTGATCTGGGATGCACAAGTCTCCTCTCTCATGATATCCCATTGCTAGATGACATCCCAGTGCGGCAGAGACATCGTCGTGTACCTCCTTCTGAGTATGAAGTTGTTAGGGCTCATATTAATCAGCTGCTGGAGTCTCAGGTAATTAGAGAGAGTTGTAGCCCTTATGCCTCCCCAATTGTGCTGGTTAAAAAGAAGGACGGTAGCCTGCGCTTGTGTGTCGACTACCGACAGCTGAATGCTAAGACCAGACGAGATGCATTCCCCTTGCCTAGGATTGAGGAGTCGCTGGATGCGTTGACAGGGGCCTGTTGGTTTTCTACTATGGATCTAGCTAGTGGTTATAACCAGGTTCCTGTCACCGAAAAGGACAAGTTAAAAACTGCATTTTGCACCCCATTTGGTTTATTCGAATGGAATCGAATGCCATTTGGGTTGTGCAATGCTCCCTCAACCTTTCAGCGACTCATGGAGAGATTATTCGGTGATCAACAGTGCCAGTCATTACTCCTGTATCTAGACGACATTGTTGTGTTCTCCACCTCCATTGTTCAACATCTTGAGAGGTTGGAGATCGTTTTGGGTCGTCTGGAACGGGAAGGGTTGAAGGCTAGGCTGGAAAAGTGTGCTTTTCTCCAACAAGAGGTGAAATACCTGGGTCATATCATTTCTGCTAGGGGAGTAGCAACTGACCCTAGTAAGATTGAGGCGGTTACTAAGTGGCCCTGTCCCTCTGGTGTTACGGAATTACGATCCTTCCTGGGGTTTGCCAGTTACTATAGACGGTTTGTGGAGGGGTTTGCCAAGTTGGCTGCCCCTCTACATAAGTTGGTAGGTGAATTTGCTGGTGTCAAGGGCAAACGGTCAAATAAGAACTTTGCTAATGCCTGGGATGAAAGATGTCAGGGAAGCTTTGAGGGGTTAAAAGAGAAACTTTCTACTGCCCCTGTACTGGTGTATGCAGATTTTTCTAAGCCTTTTATCCTGGAGGTGGATGCTAGTTACCAAGGCCTTGGGGCAGTCCTTTCCCAGGAATATGAAGGTAAGGTAAGACCAGTGGCATATGCCAGCCGGAGTCTAAGGCCCACTGAGCGCAACATGTCCAACTACAGTTCTATGAAGTTGGAGTTTGTGGCGCTCAAGTGGGCCATGACTGAGAAATTCCGAGAGTACTTGTTGGGTAACAAGTGTGTGGTATTCACGGATAATAACCCCCTTAGCCATCTGACTTCTGCAAAGTTAGGGGCAACCGAGCAACGCTGGGCCTCTCAGTTGGCGGCCTTTGACTTTGAGATTAAATATCGTTCAGGTAAGAGCAATAAGAACGCAGATGCATTGTCACGGCAGACTTGCCTGGAACAAAGTGGGTTGGATAGGTTGGTCCCAGGTACCGCGATTCCTGAGTCCTTGCGGCAGCTAACTGAGTCTGGTTCTATCGAGACGGCGACCCAATGTGTAGTCTCCACTCTACCTGGTTATTCAGCTAGTGAGTTGGGTTTGCTGCAAGCAGCTGATCCGGTCATTCAGGAAGTGCAGCGATTCTGGGTCCGAGGTATTCGCCCTGGTCCTGATGAACGACGGCAACTGACTAAGGCAGCGTTAACACTGCTTCGTCAGTGGGACCGGTTATGTGAGCACGAGGGTGTGCTCTATCGCCGGGTCCACTGCCCAAACGGTAAGGAGGAGGTGTTACAGTTAGTATTGCCCACTGCCTTGAGGCCAGAGGTGTTAGGACAATTGCACCAGCAACATGGACATCAGGGTAGGGAGCGTACAACTGAGTTGGTGCGGCAGAGGTGTTATTGGCCGGGATTATCCTCAGACGTGGCACGCTGGTGTCAAGAGTGTGACCGGTGCCAGACAGCTAAGGACACTCAACCACTGGTCCAGGGATTTATGGGACGGCTGTTGTCATCTAGGCCAAATGATATTCTGGCGGTGGATTTTACAGTGTTAGAGCCCACAAGTTGTGGCATTGAAAACATCTTGGTGATGACTGATGTTTTCAGTAAATATACCCTGGCTGTCCCAACTAGGGATCAGCGAGCTGAAACTGTGGCTCAGGTCCTAGTCACCGAATGGTTCTATAGGTTTGGCGTTCCGGGTCGTCTCCATTCTGACCAGGGTCGGAATTTCGAGTCCATGCTGATACGCCAATTATGCGAGCTCTATGGGGTCGAGAAGTCTCGTACTACCCCGTACCATCCGGCCGGAAACGGCCAGTGCGAGCGTTTTAATCGCACGTTACACAGCTTGTTGCGCACTTTGCCAGTGTCCAGGAAACGAGATTGGGTAGCTTGTCTTCCCCAGGTAGTGTTCAGTTATAATAGCACCCCTCATCAGGCTACAGGCGAATCACCCCATTTTTTGATGTTCGGTCAGGAACCACGGTTGCCGGTCGATTTTCTATTGGGGAGAAACCCACAGCCAAGAGAGGGTAGCGTGCATGACTGGGTCTTGGAGCATCAAACGAGGTTACAGGTAGCCTTTGCAGGTGCCCGTGAAAGGTTACAGGTTATGGCAGATAGGCGTAAGGTCCTTCATGACAAGCATGTTCGAGATGAGCCACTGGTGGAGGGTCAGCTGGTGTACCTTCGTAATTATGGGGTAAGAGGTCGTCATAAAATCCAGGACCTGTGGAGCCCAGTGGTTTATCAAGTAATGAGGACGCCCCAGGAGGGTGGTGTGGTGTACACAATTGCGCCTGCAGATGACTTGACCAAGGTAAAGAATGTGCACCGTTCACTGATAAAGAGTCGTAGGCGTAAAGATGTTGTGGCTACAGACTCTGGTAGAGTTTTGCCTGACACAGAGATAGACGCCTCTTTATCTACTGAGGAAGAGGTAGATTTGCTAGCAGTGGTACAAGAGCGAGACCAACTTCAGGCTGATTTACAAATGAGGGTTCCGGTACGGGATGTGGAGCTGTGTCTTCCTGAAGGGATGAGCGCCATGGCACCAGTTCCAGGAAATGGACCTGGGTTGCTGGTCCCAGAAGGGGATGCAGCCCGTCCTCATGAGTACCCGCCGGATAGCCAGCTTGGTTCCGATGGGGTTGGTTTACGTAGGACACAACGTGCGACTGCGGGCTTGCATCCAAATCCTCATCATCTTCCCCGTCCCGTTGGAGCCTCTCTCCAACAAGTGAGTGGCATAACGGTAGGAATTTTTAGGCCATGGGATTAGGCTATGGTGGTTGAGCCGTGGGATCGGCGGGGCGCCGATCCAAGAGTTGGGGGTAGATTGTAGTGGGGCTCCTAAGTTATCAAGGGTTGGGCTTAAGCAGTCAACATCCAATCACGTAGCTTTAGGGCAAATATAAAGGGGGCAACTAAGGTATCGCTCGTGCGTCACTGCTGGTGGACCGCCCCCTTCCGGTGTCCCTTCCGTTTCGTGGGTAAGTGGTTGGGTTGAAGTACTAGTAAATGCATCGGTGTTTATATTTAGTTGATCTTTGTGTCTAGAGCGCCTCGATTCAAATCTGAGTTTTTGGTTGGCGGCTGCCTACCCCTTATCAACGCGTGTTCAGTTTGTCCTGTTGTATTGGCCGTGCGTACATGTCCTCGCGCTGTATTTGGCGAAAATGGTGTGACTGCGCGTGATATCAACAATATACAGGTATGTGAATTCGCCGCTGTTCGCGCAGGTTTTATTTTATTACTGTGATAACATGTTGTTTTAAAAAATCATTTTAGGAGGAATGATCGGGCGCCAGCTTGTTGCTGGTTAGATACAACCAACGTATAAGAGGAAGAATCTACAGAGCCTGCAGGGCGATATATTGACACTGCTGTTTTCTTTACGTTGTTTCCTCCACACTGTTTCTTCTATACCATTCCTTCCGTACTGATTTTCCCGAACATCAATCCTCTCAGCGAGCAATCGCCGTGCGTTGCTTCCCCGGAGATTTTGTTCCTTTAGTAATTAATGTTTTTTTTGGTTTTGTTATTTAGTTTCATTTTGTGTGGATTTCTTTAGTTTATTTAATTCGTTTTCTGTCTTGAACTTGCTTATTTCGTTTGCTGATAATTCATTCAGCGTTTGTTTAATTTATTGTTTATTTCTTTTTGACCTCTGGTGTTATATTATTTATTTCGTTTGTTGATAATTCTTCCAGTGTTTTGCTTTCGTTTAGTTTATTGTTTTTTTCTTTGTTATCCCTGGTTGTTTTGATTCATTCATTACATTGTCTTGTAGTTTTTTTCGTTTTATTTATTATATATATCTTGTTTCATTCCTGTCTGTGCTTACTATTTGTTGTCTTATTGTGTGAATATGTACTCTTGATTTCATTTAAGTATTGTGGAACATATAATTTTGTAATTGAGTTAAACCATTAATTTTCCCTTTTTTTGTTATAGGAACTGAGGCTTCGAGGCAGGCCTTTAGTGGATTCTCGTGTGCGGTGGTGGGCCTTTGTCACAGTGTGTGAGTGTGTTTGTGTGTTCCTGTGTGAGATTACCCTTGTGTGCAGTGAGATCTTGCACTTGGTGGTAAGAGTTCTCCTTTTCGTAGAGACTTTGTGCTCTTTAGTTACCTGTTATAGGTAAGCCTCAGTTCCTGTGGGTAATCTGATGTAGGGCTGATAGCCAAGTCATTCTAACTTATTTTTAAGAGTTTCTATTCGTCAATAAAATTTGTATTTTTCTATATCCACGTCTCTGGTCCTCTTTCAAAACCACGGACCTGTGTCCAAGAAATATTCCCTTTAACAAGGGTGGCGTAGTCAGCTGTTATTCCAAGCGGTATCTTTATCAGTTTCGAGGTCCCGCTACACTATATTTAAAATTCGCTCCACACAGCTGCTTCCTCTGACTCACACTCCCGCTCTCTGTCTCCCCTCAACTGACAGCTGTGCCGGCGCAACCTGGGTGCGCTGCTCTCATTGGCTCTTAGAAGTGTCTGTCACTGCAGCACAATCAGCGATTGGCTTAAATCGGACAACTCCCGTTTGTCCCTTTACCGGTAACCTAGGTTACCTTGGTTACACTTGGTTCCTCAGCACAGGAACATTGGAAAAAAGAAGATTCAAATGGGACTAAATAAAGTTGGCTTAATAATAAACATACCTAAAATAGTTCAGTAAAAACAATGCAAAACATTTTCAAGTCTTTGTTTATTGAAGCTTCATAACTTGCAAGTCTTGTCAACATTCTCAGTATTTTTTTTTTAAGAATAAAAAAAGAAATTACATTGCATCTCGTCTCTGGGAAAAAGAACAGAAATGAGTTGTTTTCAACATTTCACTTCCACGCATGCTGAGTAGAATCTATTTTCATATGGCAATAGAGAAGACAAAATCAATGATGTGTCTACCTCTCCTCCATTCTGTTAATTTAAGCTTCAGGTAAGCCATTACAAAATGTACACACAGTCTCACACCCCGGAAGACATTTCTCCAGGAATTTTTTTATGGCAGTTGTTATACACAAATATACAATAAAACATTGCTACTCTTGAATACTTTTAAAGTTTTTTAACTACATATTAATACACAGTAGATACTTGTATTTGTGAAATTTGACAAATCATGACAAAAAAGTATAGTCTAGTATATTTGTGGTTTTTGTGTTACAAATACATTTAGAATTTTGCATACAGACAATAATAATATACATAAAAGAAAAATTATTCTGCTCTGTTGCTGTTGGCATTAACGTGATCACAGCTGATGCGTTCTGAAAAAAATTCTCTCCCCAAACATTAGTGACAGAGACATTAAAAACAAACAAAAAAACAACCAATTTAATTTTCTGGCAGCCTGTTCTTGGTAATACAACAAATCATCAAGCAAAACATAGAAAGAAGAAACATTTTCTGGCATGTAATTTATTTCTACCACAGTGCTAACTGATGTTATTGAGAAGTTCATTAAAAACCACTGGAAATTAGATAGTGTTGCATCATTGAGGAAAATTCTTATTTGCAGTGAGCATTAGCTGAACCTGATATTACTTAGATGTCATTTAATCAAATAGTTTGAAATTTATTACAAAGTATAATATTTCTGTAATAAGACTAGACATAGAAATCTATAGTTTAAAATTCACACTCAAAGAGAAAACTGCTAAAACACTGGAACTCAGTGAATGAAAGACACAGTGATTTGAATGAAACGTTGGAATGTGACTGAAGGCATTGTAAAAATACGTTATCAGCTACTTTAATAGATTGTCCTTAAGAAATCCTCTCAGCATCTATCAAGTTGATGTTTTTTAGTGGTCCAACAACACGCAACCTAAACTATCAATTGGCTGAAAACGTGGCTCAAGAACTGTGCTAGAATATTTAACCCTAAAATCAATCAATCAGTCAGTAAAATAAAATAAAATTAACATTCTTTGGATTCTGTTGCACACACTCTATATTTGGTGTAGATGTATGATTGTTGTGTTTTTAAAAGACTAAATATATTTACATACAGAGAATTAAAGACATAAACGTATACATGTCTTTAATTTAATACTTTGAGATCTAATTTTGGCTGTACTGTATTTGATAACATTACACATGAACCAATGTACCACTATGGTAACTTTTAGAACAGGCTGATCATTGGTGAATGTATATGTAACTGATTATGAAGCATTTTTGAAGGCACAGGAAAATACGACAAAACATAATTTAGACTAGAAGAAATTAGACTTGATTCTACTAAAATAAAAGGTTGCATGGACACCTATTATGGAAAAGCACCCAAATTCCTGTGATCACTTAAGTATCCACTGTTTACTACTCACTCATCTCAGTAACCGGCTCATTTCTCTTCTATAGTACTTTTAGTAATTTTTTAGTCAAAAAGGCTAAACATGCTTGAATTATAATTTAAGGAAGTACAGTAATTCTATAATAAGGGATATTAGACTCTACTGTTAATAAGTCCTGATCCATCTCTGTCTCTTTAAACAAAATTGTAGCACGTCAGTCGTGTCTTTGTCTACTTCCTGTTTCCTTCAGTGATCTCCCTGTGTGTTTCCATTCACCAATCAGCAATCACATCATTAGTCTTGTCAGATGTGTCTAATTCCCCAATTCCACCCTTGTGTATTTAAACCTTGTGTTTCCTTCAGTCCCTGTCGTGGAGTTGTCGTAATATGGTAGTGGTTTCCTTGTCCGCGTTCTCCGTTTATGCTCAAGAAGTTTTGCACAACAAATACCATTTTGCTTTGTATGTTAATGCCTTTCAGTTTTGTACAAGAAGCACAGTTTTGTTTCGGTATAGTTAAAGTGGTTTTGTACTCCATGGCAATTATTCAGCATAGCTTGATTATTTACACAATAATCATGCACAGGTCTCATGCCTAACAGGATTTTAATAAAGTTAAAGTTCTTGGCACAGCCAAGAGAGACTGTGGGTTAGCTAATAAGAGGGTGTTAAAAAGTTAATTTATATATGTACTAGACATATTGAATTGTTTTATTATCATACATTCAGTGTAAGTGAGAGCAAACAGCTAACAACACACGCTTTTAGAAGAAAAGGTTTTATGCAGAACTGTCACAGGGCTCTGTCAGGTGCTTCATATAACTTTTAGGGGTGCTGTCATGGGATCATTTTATGGATTTAGTTTTAATTTATTTTTTTGTTGTAATTCTCTTTTAGGAATTAAGCAGTTTGTAAACATACCTTTATCAGTAGAAAAAAATGATTGACTAGTTAAACAAGAAAGTATTATGTAATCATTGAAGACATTTCCCCTTATATAGAACATAAGGCTTAACATTCGGTGTCCCTGTTGCACATCTTGCATATACTTACTATAGTAATAACATTATATAACTACAAGCAACTAACCGTAATCCAAACCCTAACTCTAATTACATAGTAATATTACTCAGTACTTATTTGTAATTATACTGTAACAAGGGCACCTTAAAATAGTGTGACTGAGCATTCTATAAACTTCAGTCAAGAATTCTAGAATCCCACTGAACCTTTTTTCTAAGAGTGCAGAACATCGCAACATAAAAACCATTGCTAACTCACCTATTGTCCAACCAAAACATTTTGAAGGATGGTGTCATTTAAGAACTAGAGTTTGTTCATTAGAGTGATAAAGTCTTTTAGGATGGAAAATGATCAAAAAGAAAACTAATTAAATGTCCATCTGTACAATTTTTGAGTTTGATATTTCATTAAATACATAATGGCAACATGAACCGTGGACCAACAGAGTAGAAATGACCCAGTCTGACTGCTCCTTCTGTGTGTGAACGAACTGCTGCCTTGTTTTCTGCGAGCTGTGCACGAGAATCAATAAGCAGCATGGAGTTGATGCTGTTTTGTACGATTTATGTTGTTTTGTACGCTTATTTCCTCTGAAGTCTTGCTTACTTCTGAATGTTGAAGCAGAAATACTGTATGTCCATAAAAACTAAAGTAAAAATAGAAATATCTATAAACAATTAAAACTACAAGTAACTACTAGTACATTTTTTGTAATAAAAATAAAGTAAAAGTATAATGATGACAACCTTGATCCACACTGATAGGTGTCAGTATAGTCTAAGAACTCTGTGACATCAGCCAGCAGAACAGAAAGACAGTCACTTAGTGCACATGTATACTACATAGTGGACAAGATTGTTGTAACATAAAAATGATTGGAAATGTGATTATTGTGGTTTTGCCCGTTAGTGACAACTGTATACAGTATATCAGTGTCAACGTTTTCTTCGACCTCCAAAATGTATTTGTGCTTATATCTGTTATTTCTACAGTCAAAGGGCAAAACAGTGCTGTCATTTACATTATATACATACATATGTATCCTCAGCTCATTCAAACGGTGTTCCCCTTATAAGATTTACAAATTATACATAATACATATTTCATGTAAAATACCTGGCCTAGCCTCACTTAGCTATGTGCTTATGAACAGTATAAACTACATTAAACTCATACAAGCAATACCTTATTTTTTGTTACATAAAAGTACATTCATATTTTTAACTATTATGGATGATAGTACAAGCAGCGAGGTTATAAATGTCAGACCAGTATGAAGGTAAACATGGAATGTTAGCAGACATTCCATTGCAAGGTACACTCTTTTTGGATTTTAACTGGGAAATCCATAAATATTCTGAGAGATTTTCTCCACAAATGTTTGGGGAAGAATCTGTCTATCCGCATGGAACAAAAGGTATTTGAAAAGTCTCAGCTTCTCAGTCCTCAATTATTATACTTTAGCATTTAAAAAGAAATTAAAGATCATGCATAGTGATCTTGGTGTCGGTTTCGATTAATGTGGCAGTTCTCTTAATTAGGACTAAAGAACACAGAATTTTATAATCATTTTAGTAAAAACTTTTTTAAAATGTTTTTTTTTGTTGTTGAGAAAATTACTGAATATTTACCTGAAGTGATGTGACTCATGGCGCCATGTTTGAATATGCAGCAATATATCTGTACTATACTGCACAATACTATTTCCACAAGCAATCTATGGAGCTTTTTGGTCCTTTTCCGGAACTCAACAATGTGAACTTTCTGCTCAACATCTCATTTTGAGCTCAGAGAAAAAAAGAAAGAAAGAAAGAAAGAAAGAAATGGTCCGAAACAACACGAGGGTGAGCAAATTATGACTTTTTCATTTTCTGTGCTAGGTTTAAAAGACCAAAACTGATTACTATCATATTCAAAATTGAAAGAAGTTTAAGAATGTTACCATGGTATGTACTGGGATATTTCGAGGCAACAGGTGACAGGCAGTAACAGGAAGTGGGAGAGAAGAGGGAGTGACAACTGGAGTTTGTTGAGAGAGTGGAAGACATTTGAAGTTTCTTCTGTTTCCCTCAAAGTCTGAAGAACACAGCGCAGAAGCACCGGAGAGCAGATCACATGCTTTATCCCCCTCCAGATCTGAAGAATAGACACAGAAAAGAAGGAAAGTATAGGAAGAGAAAGAGTATTTTAAATGATACAATTCACTGTGTATTGTGGTTCATATTTTTTATTTGCCTCCAAAATTAAGCCCACATGAGTAACTTCAAATTAAGATGTTACTGAAGCAATTATATGATTAAAATGGCAAGGGTCATTTATTTTTCATAGCTCAATGCATTTTTTTTATGAGCATATGGTAATCCAATGAGGCTGCATTATAACTATTAACTGGAGTTTGTGAATAAATGTGATGTGTACTGATTGATGTATTGAAATGAAACTGTAATAAAGGCATTGCAAACCTTTTTGGTCACACGTTATATTAGGTGTCTTTAATTACTATGTATTTACACAACTTATTGTGTTCTTGTTGTTTTGCAAAACTATTTTGCTGCTATTGAGGTAGGACACAGGTAAGGTTAGGAACAGGTTTGGTGGTATGGGTAGGTTTATGGAATGGAAGGGTCCACACTGTAATTATAGATGTATTTACAGAAATTAATTACAGCTGTAATCACATGCATATCGTTTTAAAATATAAGTACAGTAATACCTCGGTTTACGAGTTTAATTTCGTTCCAAGAGTGAGCTCGTAACTCAAAATTCTTGTACACCAAAACAATTTTCCCCATAAGAATGCAATAAAAGTCACTCGATTCGTTCCACACGACCATAAATACCCATTTTAAATATATTAAGATTTAATTTAAATACTAATTAATAATTGACAATTAAACTAAAAAAATACTTGGCAATTTACTGCAACGCGCATTTTACCTTTGAGTAAATGGCGCGAAGTGTGTGCGAATGACGCTGCTGGCGTGAAGGAGACGAGAGGAGGGAGGAGGGGGGAGCGGAGCGGGATGTTACTGCTTAGAGGGAGAATTTCCTACCTTCTTTATATATGCTGTACTATACGTGTATATTTCACTACGTGAACAATAACGATCACAATTAATGTTAAGAACACAAGGTAAAACCGCTGTAAATCACTTATAAAAGTATCACTGTGGTGAATGATGCAACCAAACCGAGCGAAGCTGAGAAAATGAACGAGTTAAGGGCTGATAAAGGGGTTGGAACCGAGTGGTTGTTTTATGAGAGGCTGTCGTTCAGTAAAAATGCACGCGACCATGCTAAGTGTTGGGACTTTTCCACACAAAAATGCGCGTGAGTGAGCGAGGGAATATTTTTCTCACACTCAGATACAATGCTCGTACACCTATTTGCTTGTATATTAAGGCACTCGTAAACCAAGGTATTACTGTACAACATAAAAACCTAAGTGTGCAGCATCAAATTATTAATTTAAACATTAAAGACACTTAATATAATGCGGGACCACATTTAGTTTCTTTTTTTTAAATATAAACAAACTAAATGCACAAAAAATGTGACAACATAGCTGCTGCAACATCAAATGTCTTGTTGGGCATGATCATACCTTCCTCTTCTGATATTTCTGTTGTCAGGAAAAAAAATAGAGAGAGAACAAGACTATTTGTGAAATAAAATTATACAAAAGAAACAGTCACATTAAACACTGAGCTGCAGTTAAGATAAGTAGTCAAGCTAATTAAAGGGGTCACATGATGGTATTACGGTAAAAGAATAGGTTAACGTTTTTTTCCCCCCCAGCTTATATAGCATCTACATTATTGCAGTACTCTTACACCCGGTCTGTCTGAAACGCTCAAATTTACAAATTTATTTAAAGTCCATATTTTAACATCGCAATCAGCATCCAATGCTGTATAACGAACTGCAACATAACAAACCGTGATATCTAAACCATCTTGCGTCCACTTAGTGACTGTATTGAGAATGTCTACTTGTTGCCAGGTGGATTGTTTTGTACAATAACATTATAACAATACCATAAGTAACAGGCTGGATGTACATTATCTTAGGACTATTATTAGTAACAAAACAGATGACAAAATAAAATATAGTCTGGATCCAATCATTTTTTTAATGAGCTTTGTAAGATCGTATTGTAAGATCCGATGACACAGACACACACAAAGGGAAGGAAAAGTATTAAAAAGCATCCTATGACCCCTTTAACATTACTTATTTATTAAAGCCTTTTATTAGTAGTAAAATACAGTCTATAACATAAACGACATTCTAAGGTCTTCAAAGCTTTAAAAGTCATATGTTAATTAGGCAAAAAAAAGAAGTAAAAAAAAGGTCAATAATTCAATATTTTTATATTGAAAGAGGAAAATGCTACTTGAACATATTTTTTAAAGCAGTAATTGTGTATGCCATACTTGAAGCCCCAGCCTGTTCCTCCCAGTACTATAGCTGCCAGCAGTATCGCTCCTGCTATCGACCCAATGATGATGTTTGTACCACTCGGACCTGTGTACAGACAAGGAACAGGAATAAAGGCATATCTGTCACGTAGGTTTCAGTTATATTCTCGTTTTATTCATGACTTTTATTTTGCCATCTGCTATAATTTTGAAGGTTAGTTCATATCTTCCAGTACTGATTAGTTTTAGCTTCATGCTCCCTGGAGGAGCACTGTGACTACTCGATCTGTACCGGAAACACGATTGGTTCCACGCATCCCTGTCTGAAGTATGCCGAAACAATTTACAGCAGATGTTACGGCTCGAGCAAACCGTCACTGGAAATAGTTCTTAATATAAATACACTTTTTGGTTCAATATATAGAGGTTAATATGTGGCATAAATTAAATTTTTTAAATAGGATAAATGGAAACATTTAATCAAATTAAGATAGATAGATAGATAGATAATTTATTGTCATTTCACATGTACAAGTACAGTGTAACGAAATTAAACTTGGAGTCAAGTCTCCTAGCCGCTGCGTGTGCACGCGCCGCCATACTTTTTCCAGAAATTACAGAATGCAGATTAGCAAGCGTTACATACATTACACATAGGAAACATAATAATGCAATTTTTACACACACAGTCCACGAGGTCACGTGTAGGATTTTTTTTGGAGTTTTGGGGGCGGAATAGATAAGAACAGATAGGCAGGACACTCAGACGGTTGAGAGGGAGAGAGTTAGTTAGTCACAGCATCAGATGTTATGAGAACAGCTCTGTGGCTTTGTCCCTGAAGGAAGATAAGGGCGACCAGGCTGACGTCATCATGCTGGATTCCCAACAGAGAAATAGAGGCAGAAAAGTCTTAAAGTCCCTTTTTTTAATAATCCATTTTCGATCTTCGGTAATTTGTCCGGATCATAATCAGTTCAGTCAAGTTCAGTTCTGGTCCTCAGCACCGTGTCCAACCTCATAGCCAGACCAGATACCATCCGTGAAAGATCACCAAACTGTCTCGCTGTCCCGACTGTGTTGTTGCGGTACAGTTCACATAGGTTACGAGTCAGTTCCTCAATCTTAACCACTCGCAGATCTAATTCCTTCACACGGTCAGACACGGCCTCGAGGCAATTCTTCATATCCACAGACAGCGGCTCGGTGAATTTGTTCGCAGCTGTCTTCCCACTCTTCCGATAAGACAGGAAAATTCCGAAGCCAAAGAATAGGAATCCCGCTATCAGTAATCCAATCATATATAAATCTTCTGCATCTTCAATCGATAGTGCCTCTAGGCACAGGACCTGCCAGTTGTTCCATGGGTCCATTGCATACCCAGCAGCAAACGTCCTGTCCGGGCAGGTGGGCTCTCCCGGAGCTGCCTTTCTTTGTGAAAAAATCTTGTTGATCGCGCTGATTGACCAGTTGATCAATTCCATTTCAATATTGTCAGGAGTCCAGTAGCAGAGGGTCAGAGAAAAAAACAGACAGAATGCTGCGCAAGGGCAAAGCAGGTCAGAGCAGGAGCTTAGGAAAACACGTCTGAAGTGTCTGGAGTCAGGAAGAGGCTTTAATTAAACTAAATAATTTACATTTGTTATACCCCATTTGTGAAACACAGCTGTATATGTAAGACTGTGTGTTAGTTTACATTTAATATTTCATTTTCTAAAGATATGTTTTACTGATTTCAATATACTTTAACAAAAGTCTGCATTTAAGAAACACAAGATAAAGTTATTTGCTTATTTATTTATTCATTCATAAATGAATTCAGATATTGATATTATTAATACAACCTTACAAAATCCTCAACATTTAAAATTAATCTACTTTTTGTAAAACTGTCACGGCTCTGTCATTCCAGTTTGGTCTTTTCAAGTGTCTGTTGACAGAGCCCTGACACTGACCCGCCGGCCGACCCAGAGCCCTCGCTGCCTGACCCGCCGGCCGACCCAGAGCCCTCGCTGCCTGACCCGCCGGCCGACCCAGAGCCCTCGCTGCCTGACCCGCCGGCCGACCCAGAGCCCTCGCTGCCTGACCCGCCGGCCGGCCCAGAGCCCTCGCTGCCTGACCCGCCGGCCGACCCAGAGCCCTCGCTGCCTGACCCGCCGGCCGACCCAGAGCCCTCGCTGCCTGACCCGCCGGCCGACCCAGAGCCCTCGCTGCCTGACCCGCCGGCCGACCCAGAGCCCTCGCTGCCTGACCCGCCGGCCGACCCAGAGCCCTCGCTGCCTGACCCGCCGGCCGACCCAGAGCCCTCGCTGCCTGACCCGCCGGCCGACCCAGAGCCCTCGCTGCCTGACCCGCCGGCCGACCCAGAGCCCTCGCTGCCTGACCCGCCGGCCGACCCAGAGCCCTCGCTGCCTGACCCGCCGGCCGACCCAGAGCCCTCGCTGCCTGACCCGCCGGCCGACCCAGAGCCCTCGCTGCCTGACCCGCCGGCCGACCCAGAGCCCTCGCTGCCTGACCCGCCGGCCGACCCAGAGCCCTCGCTGCCTGACCCGCCGGCCGACCCAGAGCCCTCGCTGCCTGACCCGCCGGCCGACCCAGAGCCCTCGCTGCCTGACCCGCCGGCCGACCCAGAGCCCTCGCTGCCTGACCCGCCGGCCGACCCAGAGCCCTCGCTGCCTGACCCGCCGGCCGACCCAGAGCCCTCGCTGCCTGGCACCGGCCCTACCAGAGCCACCTTGGCTCATTCCTCCTGCCCCTTCCTGGACTTTGTTTAATTTTGATTTGTCCCCTAGGTTGTGGACGTTTTTGCTTTTTGGTTGGCTTGTTCTGCCTCCCTCCCTCCCTCCCTCCCCTGTTTCATGTGAGTTATTTTTTTCTCCTGTCCTTCGCTGATTGTTTGTTTCTGTGGTGATGTTTTGTATTGGTTTTGTATTGGTTTGTCAGGTGTTCGATGTAGAGACGCCAAGTGGCGTCCCTTTAGAGTGGGGGTAGTGTCACGGCTCTGTCATTCCATTTTGGTTTTTTCGAGTGTTTGTTGAGCCCTGACACTGCCCCTTTATTGTCAAGTCAAGTCAAGTCACCTTTATTTATATAGCGCTTTTTACAATGTAGATTGTTTCAAAGCAGCTTTACAGGAAAAACAATATAAACAAAGTTTGTTTGGCTGAACAGCAGCCCCAAAAGAGCAGGCGAATCAATACAATTGATGAATTTTAAGTGTTAAGTTCCCCAACTGAGCAAGCCATAGGCGACAGCGGCAAGGAACCAAAACTCCGGCAGGTGACGTAACGAATGAAGAATAGAATGGAGAAAAAACCTTGGGAGAAACCAGGCTCAGTTGGGGGACCAGTTCTCCTCTGGCCAACAGCCAAACCGTGCATGATTATTATACAACAATTCAAGTCCAATATGAAGTCCAATTTGGTCCAGTTAGAGATGGGTTCATGATCGTCACAATCATGTTATTGTGTCTTGTCATTGTGTAACCCCGCCCACCCTGTTACCTAATTTCCCTTGAGTGTTGTCAGCTGTTCTCAGCTCGTTACCTTTCCTCGTGTGTTCCCCATTTAATGTGTGTTTGCTGTCCTGTGTGGTGTCGTTGTCATTCCTGGATGTCTTTTCGTGTCTGGATGTTCCCTGCCCTGATTCCTGGTTTGTTTATTTTTTCATGATGTAGTTATGATCTTGTTTGAGTTATGTTTTCCCCCTCGTGGGTGTTTTCTTCTGTTATTAAAATATCTTTCACCTGCATCCTGAGTCCTCCCCGTATATATACCGTGACAAAAATGCAGTTTGAAGATTTTGAACATTTCTTTTTTTAATGCCCATTTTCCATTTATTTTTCGACTGACATTAAAATAGTTAAAAAAACAAGACACTCACATTATTCTGAAAAAAAGTTATGTTATTATAAAATTATATAGTTTTAGAGTTACAAAGTTTTATATTCAAAAGACAAAAATAACTTGTGTGACATTTGACCCCTCGTATATGACCTTGCGATATATACTGAAACCCTTTCAAACATGAGATTAAAAAATAAAAAGCTTATAAAATTTTCTCAAATTGCATGGAACTGCCCTAAAAGCTCTTTTTATTTATTTTTTAATCATTCTTGTTTTTATATTTTTATATGCATGCTCATTTTATATTTTAGTCATTGCTTTCACTCTGTTTTATATACTCTGAATTGCATAACAATGCCTTATATTTGCCTTGTACTGTTTCATTGTACTTGTCTGTAATTGAATAATAATAAAAAACGATTATAGAACAACAATTTCTTCTTATCACATCCATAATATCTGTCACTATCCATCCAGTGATGTAGTTGTCGTAAAAATGACAGGAAATGGGAGCAATTTCGTGCATGCGCAGTACCAAATGTGTTTCCGGTACGGATCGAGTAGAGTACACCACAGAGAACCACCTGTGAAGTATACATACACCACTGAAGCGTTAAGCTGATTCATTAGATCAACAAGCTCCTCCCAAATTGACATCATGATGTTCATATACAATACATTTCATTCAGTTGTAAATAACACTCAAAATAGGTTTATAATGTTATGAGATTTTCACAGTATGAAAACATAAAATAAATATATACAAATATAAAACTTAAAACCACTTTCAAAATACAAACAAAATAGCATGTGTTGTGCAAAACTGTTCTATTTAAGAGAACAGGAACGGATGAGGACACAATGTGCAATCAATGATAACTGACAAAGACTGAAGGAGAACACAGGGTAGATGTACACAAGGGCTGATGAGGGAACAAGACAGCTGACAAGACTAAAAAGGGGAGTAATGATGAGACAGGTCCATGAAAAAACACTGGGAGAGCACATTAGGAAACCAGGAAGTAAATAGAGACATGACAGACACTCAACAATAAATACAATGGTGTGAAAAAGAGTTAGCTCCCTTCCTGATTTCTTATTTATTTGCATGTTTGTCACACTTAAATGCTTCAGATCATCAAACTAATTTAAATATTAGTCAAAGATAACAAGTAAACAAAATGCAGTTTATAAAATTAAGGTTGTTATTATTAAGGGACAGCAAAATAATCCAAACTTACAAGGCCATATATATATTTATATCTCCAGTCCTTGATTCTGATTGGTCAACAGCTGTTTTATTCACGATAAAAGACGGCTATGACCACTTTACCCAACGGTTCTGTGTATCACTGCATCCTTTTTATGCATGTATGCATTTACTCCTGCCTCCACAAGTATTTGTTCCCCTGCATATTTAAAATTTTCCTTATGAGCGCAGCACATCCACTTGAATAAAAAAAGTTAGTTGTCACATGCTGGAGTTTTGGTTCCTTGCCACTGTTGCATCTGGCATGCTCAGTTGGGGACACTTAACACTTAATATTCATCCATATTAAGTGTATTAAAAAAGTATTAATTGATTGGCCTGCTCTTCTAGAGCCAAAACAAACTTTGTTTTTATTATTTTCCTGTGACCACTGTAAAGCTTGAAAAATCTCTATTGTAAAAAGCGCTATACTGTATAATTAAAGGTGACTTGACTAGTTGCTCTCACAATATTTTTACACAACGGACACTTTCATTCGTTTCAGCACCACCCCCTTTACACATGGTAGTGTGTGATGAAGTTCATCTCAGGTTAATAAAGTGTCCTCTGGACCCATCCTCAGCATTCATGATAAGGACAACCATGGGGGAAGTTGTGAAAGAGTGACAATGTATACCTTTGTACTTCTCAGGGCCGTCTGGAGGCTGGGGGTTTGGAATGGGGTCAAACACACTGCAGTCCTTCCCAGTGTAGTCTGAGTCACAGATACACTTCACCTCATTGCTGCATGTCTGAAAAGTAAAGAGGGAGAAAATATCAAGATAAGTATAAAACAAATATTATGGTTCACATTACTACAGTATAGCAGGATAAAATACACAGATAAACTTAAAATTGAATTTTAATTTTTTAATTTAAAAAAGGAGTCTTGTTTTTCCCCCCCGGGGTGGTTTTTGTTGTGTTTTTGTTTTATTTTCTTGTTTAATAAAATACCTCATCTCCTGCATCCCTGAGTCCTCGCCTAATCCCTATCCCTAACCTGACATAATTCTCTGATTAGCAGTTTCATACTTTATAAATTCCAGCCCTCTTTTGTTTTACCACAATATTCGTTATTAAAGCAGAAATTTGATTTTGGACTTTATTTACTACAGAAGAATGTCAATCAATTTGGATAAGCTGACCCAAAAATAGAAATCATTACACTCATGTCATTCCAAACTCATAAGACTTTTGTTCACCTTAGGAACACAAATTTAGATATTTTGAATATTCTCTCATCATTTTTTTCCATACATTGAAAGTACACGAAAAGTTCACGAAGGCACTGTTAAAGTAATGCATATGAATCAAGTGGCTTAATTAATATCTTCTGAAGATACACCATGCTTTGCATGATGACCAGATTTCATTTAGTATTTATTTACATTTAAACATTGATCAACATGAATAACACATCAAATATGTGCTTGAATGACACACAAGAACAAACCTTCCAGATTCTCATGTCAAGCATGCAGATTTATGTTTATGTACTTTTTTAAACCTGAAAATGTTGATTACATAGCCTTTCAATAGATAAGAGAATGTTAAAAATGTATTTTTTATATAAGAATGACAGTCCTATGGTTTTAGAATGACACAAAGGTGAGTCCCTTTAAGAATTGACCAGCCTATGGCAAATATAACAGTGCTAGAAATGTTAAGTGCTTATTTCACTGCACAGCATCAACCCTAAAACAAACTATGCGACTGTGATGTTAGATTTGTCAAAGAAGCAGCTCACCCCATGATCAGAGCACACTTGAGAGAAAGACGAACCGGGACACGATGACAGGTTGAACGTGGTGACTGGCAAACAGCGATGTTCCAGGCACATCATATTAGGACCACATGGTGTGCCATCCTCTACATACCCGAGATCAGTGCCATCCTCTAGTACTGCATGACCCCCACTGAACACACACAAATATCAGCTCAGGTTTGCACACAAACACACACTGAAAAGGTTACTTTGAAAATGACCAACGTTTGTGGCAAGATGTTGTGTTCAGTAGAACCTTGTGCTCTATATGCCAGACAACAACTTGCCAGACAGTGCCAGGAAACACTGACAAGTGAATCAGCAGTGCTGAAGACTGGAGAGGATCAGTAGGTATGTTTCCATCCAAAGTTGGTATAGCACATCAAATGTTTGTAAAGTTTTTCCATCCCATGGGTTCAAGAGAACAAATTGTGTTACTTTGTAGGAAACTGGTGCAAAATATCTGTGATAAAAATGGAAGTTGTGGCAATCGGAGAAAAAACTGTGGCTCTTTTTTTTCCTCCATCATAAGTTACTCAGAGCATGCAGACGAAATGCAACAAATGATGTCATGCTATCTTACGCTCAGACTGGTGTTTGGAAATGCAATAATGCGAGTTCTGGAAGGTCATTATACCAAATCATTCTGATGACAGACTTTGGCTCTTCCAAACAACTTAACTAACATTTGAGATACTGTGAAATCAATTTGTCTTCTTGTCAGATAATACAATTATGGCTTTAGCAATGTTTACAATCTCAGCCATAATTTTTTTTACATTTTTCTCACTGATGATCAATTTCAGGTGTGGACCTTTCTAAAAATTGTATGCTTCCATAAACTAAAACATTTTATTTTTTTTCAAATTTGACTGTGCCTTAAAAATGTGAACACCCAAGCAGCAAATATGTGCATTTACCGACAATCCAGGTACTTGTTCTGATGGTAGATGGTGAGACTTGTGATTTCTCCATGTAAGTCTCCATACCGTGGTTTCACCGTGATATTAGTGCACAATAAAAATCCGCACAACACATCCCTGTGAAATAACACCGGCAGAAATGACAATGAGAGACAAGAGAGAAACAATGACGTCACTGAAAAGGTTGCGAAGCACTGATACTCACTGTTTATTGCACTGAATCCAGTTGCGTGAACTGCTGTCCTGACCACAGTTGCCACGCTCTGTACCCTCGATGTTCAGCTTCTCATAACACATGCGATCTGCTGCGTCTAATGATCAAAAACATGATCAAATAACTGAGCATTGTGCATGTGCAATTACATTATTAGAATTAAACAAGTGATGTGTACATGACTCTTATAGGCACTGATTCTTTATAATAACGCTGTATTTATTCACAAATAATTGCGCAGCATGTGACGGAAGAAAATAATAGTTGGATTTGCATGAACTTAATTCTTCATAGATCTTTCATTCTTTTTATTGTTACTATTTAGTGCTTTCCTTACTATACACTTAAAATTAAGGTAAATATGCAGTAAAACATACTCAGAAAATGTACAATAATAATAATAATTTTTAAAAAGCTCACTGTGGTGGCCAGAAATTCACTTTGTTATTTGGCACAGGGACGAAGTGCTACCAAAATGGCCAGGGCTAAAATATTCATATGGTTAATTTGTCTGATTTTATCTAGTGATAGTATCTAGTGATAGTTTTAGTAGTTTAATGTTTATAGAGACAGAGTATTGACCTGTAGCTATTAGACACTAGTCATGAGACACTGAAGATAATACTAATGATGCTGAAAATTCAGCTTTGCCATCACTGAATATACTTTAAAATATACTCATGATTAATCAATATCAAGTTAATCTGTAATAATATTTAGCAATGTTACTGCTCTTACTGCATTTTTGATTACATAAAGCAGTCTTGGTGAGTATAAGAGACTTCTTTTAAAAGTAAAATTTTAATGTTTCCAAACTTTTGACAGGTACTGTGTACTTTGGTTAACTTTCTGTCCATGAGTTCCCTCTGTTGCTCTGGTCAAAAGATTGCAAAATTTTGTGGAAAACAAAACTACTCATTATTTCTAAAGAAATATTATGCAAATATTCTAAATATTTGTATCTAAATGTGTAAGCCTTTGGACCAAAAGTCGTAATGGAGTTGTTTTGTTTATAAATTTCAGTCTGTTTAAAAAAAATTGAAGAAAATAATTCACATCAGTACAGGTTTTACTAACAATAATCAAAACTAACCGTAATGTCTACATCTGTACCAGTACTTAATATTCATTACTTGTTTTGTGGCTTTTAAATACACATACTGTACAATATTACTCACTGTGGCCCCAGAGCGCCTGACACTGGGCATCCCTGGTCTTACAGCGGCCCCCATAGCAGCGGCCCTGAGTACAACAGCTTATAGTAAACACATAGCCTGACACTGTTGATGTTCTCTGTGACTACAGTCACGTAAATGATAAAAATACCTTATATAATCAATAATTAATAAAATAATAATAATTAAATATATTAAAAAGGCTATCCACACATTGCAGTTTTATCATTAGCCTAATACCAGTAGTCTCGTGGGTGCAGACAGGCTGAGAAAAAAAGTCAAATGAATTTCGCGGCCAGTCGAAAAAAGTGAAATGAATAGTGACTAATGCATAGAGTAAACACCACATTTCTACAATTAATGACATCAGAAAATGAACACTAATGCATCTACACACTATTCGCAATCAAATAAAAGAAAGCTGAGTCCCCCCTTCATTGAAACATTCAGTTTCATTCAAGTAACAGTGCTTACTACTGTACTATTTAAGAAACAGGTTCATATTAGACAGGAAAAGTAAATATTTTACCACTCCAGCATTGCACATGTAACCATCCAGTTTGTGGACATTATGTGGACACTGTTTGAGAAATTAAAGAGAAGCACATGTAAATTTCTTATAATATTAGGATTATTACGATGATGATTGAAATTATGATTACAGTAATACCTCGGTTTACGAGTTTAATTCGTTCCAAGAGTGAGCTCGTAAACCAAAATGCTCATACACCAAAACAAATGTCCCCATAAGAATGCACTAAAAATCAATAGATTCGTTCCACACGACCACAAATGCACATTTTAAATATTTGTTTTGGTTTTACCCTATTAATTGCAGTTAAAATTATAACCATTAAGATCTTATATAAATACTAATTAATACTTGACAATTTACTGTAATGCATTTCAGCTGAGGAGATGAGAGTAGGGGGGAGCGGGGAAAGCAAGGATTCAAGTGCAAATGAGTGAATTTATTATAATAGCGCAGGAAAACAAACGAAGTGATAATCCAGAGTGAAAGTCGTGGAACATGGGAGACGGGGAGCCGCGAACGAGCGAGCGAGCGAACGAACGTGCGGGAGCCGCGTACGAAAGCGGGGAGATAGGCAGATGATATGAGAATCAGGTGTTCAGTGACCCCCCCCCCCCCCCCCCCCCCATGTCAATGACAATGAATTCATGAACTGTGATAGTTACTGCTTAGGTACTGTATGTGTATATTTCACTACGTGAACAATAGCGATCACAATTAATTAATATTAACAACAGGAGGTAAAACCGCTGTAAATCACTTATAAAAGTATCACTGTGGTGAATGATGCAGCCAAACCGAACGAAGAGAATGAATGAGTTAAAGGGTGATAAAGGGGTTGGAACCGCGTTGCGTGTTTTATGAGAGGCTGCGTTTAGGATATTTCCAGTAAAAATGTGCACGACCATACTGAGCATTAGGACTGCACAGGATGAGGGAAAAATTTCTCATACACAATACAATGCTCGTACACCGATTTGACCCTATACCAAGTCGCTCATAAACCGAGTTATTACTGTGTGTGTATATATATATACATAAATGTATCATTACTTTACTGGAATCACCAGTGCATGTTTCCGGCACATCACAGTCATTCACTGCATCCCTGCAGACCACTCCTCTCTGCTCATACTGCAACACACACAACAAAACCATTACCAACTGAATTGAAACTGAAATTAGGAGTCCTGAAAAGAATTAGGAAATGCCTTTATGGATGTTATGGAAGGTCAAACAGAACATCCTTGCAACCATACACTATAGCAACACCCCAGCAACTGGAGGCCTGCAGCCACCTAGAATATCCTAGCAACAGTTTAACAAAAAGAACATAATCTATTCTGGCCTAACTTCAAACTATTTGACATTCTTAAACAAGAAAAGTTGACTTTAAGACAACCCAGCATAAATTGTCTTTCAAACTTTTAAATCTAGTTCATTAAGATTAGATTCTTACCAAACTCTGTTATTATTTTCCTGTGATTTTTATTTAATTTCTTTCTTGTTTTTATGGATGGCAGAAAGGCCTATATCCATGATGAAAATGGAGCAGTCAAATTGTAATTGAATTGCACTGTCTTTGACTAATAAAGAACTGGTTCATAAGAGTCATTTGTTAATGAAGCTGACTACACTGGGCGCACTGCATCCACGTTGTTTTATTCCCATTATTTTTGGTACACTTTAATTGAAGCACCACCACTGAAAAGTGGTACATTTTTTATTTTACTGGGATAATTCTGGAGTGGTAGATAGGGTGACAATGCTTTTTCTTTGGGCAGCAATTTCCACCTCGGTAGATCTGCTTCTGATAATGGACAACGTTTATAATGCATAATGACCAAGGACCAAGATCTAAAACACCATTATGAAGTCCTTTGGTCAGCTTGTGAGCCCTTCTATTACTTCCATATATGATCACTGAAGGGTCATAGGGCTGGAGCCCATCCCACTATCCTAGGCCGCAGGTAGGGGAAAAACTGACAGGTTATTTGACTTGGTCACATCACAATGGTGAAGGTACTTACCTTGCAACGGCTACAACAGAGTCCATTGCTACACATTGCATCATGGGTCAAAGTGCATTTTTTACAGCATGCACCCCCAGCACGAGAACAATCCTACAAGAGTACACAACCAATGAAAACAACCCATTAGTTCATCAAAGCTTTGCAACTGTCACCTTCCTGTTCTCTTATCACCTTCCTGTTCTCTCTCATTTATGAATACTCAGAGAATGATTTATGTTTCTGTTGGGTTTTTAAAGGAAATTTGTGTTATCTTGTCACTCACCACTTGAGAGCCACAGTCACATTCTTCTCCCTGTTCCACAAAACCATTGCCACATTCAGGAGGATCCAACAACTGTAGTGACAGAAAATATGAAAAAAATTCATCCATCAATTAACAGAAAATCTATCCTTTAGAGAAAGGATCTAATTACACTATAAGCTACATGGTAAATGTAGACTTATACCCACTACATTATACCCCTGAAGCCCCAAAGTGAGGGACTGGTGGAGTTTCAACTGTACCCCAACCACCTAGCTTGGCATCTTGGTTAAACAACATCAGTGACTGGGCCCACTATTTCCGCTGGGTCCTGTGGGCATATCCATAACTCAGAAAATACAACCCAACATCCCTCATGTTTGGAAAAGAGATTCAGACAGTTAAGATTTGGTGTTTGGGTTACCACAACAGCCAGATGTACCACTGGGATGTACCTGGAGGTACTTCGTCCAACTCTTAAAGCAGCTCAAAGTGGTCCATGGCTTTTGCCAGCATGTGTAAAGAATCTATGATTTTCATTAAAAGGAATAGATTTTGCTCTTGGGAACTAGGCACTTTTGCACTGCCCAGAGAGAATGTCCTAAGCAGGAGCCTTAAGGAGTTTTTTACTTTATTTTTTAATGGATCTCAGGCATGGTTTACTATGTCTAACCAACATTTCACAGAAGTATTGTTAGCCTAAAAAGCAGAAAAAGCAGCCCCTGTATGAGAGTGTGGGATTGCTAAGCTCTAAAGCCAAAATTATACATCACTTTTCTGGATCGCAGACAGTACACGTGACAATTTCATTATCAGCAGAGCTTGCTGATGTTCGTGCACATGTCCACATGCAGCCAGATTTTTTTATCCACACAGACTTGTGAGCAAACAGCAGAGCATGTGCAAGTGATTTGAGCCCTTAAAAAGGACAGTGCACTAGAATGCGTCTCAAGTTCATGTTCAAAGGAGTTTACTTTGAAAGGCTTGTGCACTCAACTGTGCGCGATACGGAGTGGAATGCAGAAAATGAAGTGAACCTGAGCCTTAAGAGGGGGTAGTTTGTTGTTTGTGGTGCTGTGGCTCAATTTCCCAGCATTCGCTTTGGCATAAGGGGCACAGGTGAACTGCTGTTATAAAATGTCTTGTTGACCTTTCACAAAGATCAGGACAAAGACTACACAACTTGCAACTTATCATTTGATCAACTTTTCTGCTTATGTTGCTGCAAATATGTGCTAGTTAATGTGGATGTTCCAGACAAACCTTGTTAGGTTTATTGAAGAGGCAACTCCCTCCTCCTTGCTGGAGGAATTGAATGTACTCCTCTATACTGCACCGTGAAAACTTTCTGGGTAGATAGTATCTGTCAGGATCACACAATACAGTTAATACATCCATGGAATCCTTACATGGAAACAATGTGTAAAACTATTTGAGAAGGAACAGTGAAATGTAATTTATAATTGACAGACCATTTTATTCAAAGCAACTTGAGGCTAGGGTTACACTGCACTAACATAAGACACATTCGTCTGGTTTTGCCGCATCAGTGAGTCACCCCTGTCGGCATCTGTTGGCTTAATTTTGTACATTAAACATGCTGAATTGGCGTTTGTCAGGTCTTAATCTGGTGATTAACTGTGAATTACAATGAAGAATTACAATGACTAAAGTTAAAATCTGTTGACTTGATAAAGCATTTTTTTTTCTTCATAATTTGAATATTGAAGGTTTATAGCCCTAGGGACAAAACAATTATGATACAAAACAATTTCATTGCATTATCTTATTTAACTATAGTGGAGCAGGGTGGGAGAACACTTACAGAATTCTTTAACTGTAATGATATAATAAAGAATAAATTCCTCTTCATGTTAAACCTGTAGGACGTGGTCAATTAAAAATGTTGCTTTACTCTTTGCCAGGGATTCCCATCATTCACAATAGGGCCTCATGCGTGCAATATATTTGCCAAACATTTGGGACTGAGCTTGTGCACTTGCATAGTGTTTCTGGCATGAATGTTGCAATAAAAATGCACTTACACAAAGACCCAAAAACCTGACTCACCCAGTGTCCTCCATGATGCAGCCCAACCACGGATCTGGACATCTACAGTCTCCTACCACACACACACACATTAAAACAACAGTCCCGACTTTTTTGTTATATTTTGTCAGGAGTGGAAGGATGGTTACCTGCAGTAGCACGGTCTTTGTTCCACATCATTCCAAGGTTCTGGCCTAAACTCTGACATAATGTGATAGCCATGGGTCCCACATTTCCATACTGACATAAACAGAGATGGTATGTTAGATGGTACGTTTAATACAAAGCAACTTAGTCTTACTGTTAGCCTTAGCCTTATCACAGACATTCCACCTGCTGAAACCTGAGGTTATATACAGGGGTTAAATCATTTTTTTATGTGTGTGGAAAAACAGTCGTAGGGGTTCGGCGGAGGATAATAATAATTAATTATAGCGCTTTAATTTTTCCAATTAAGAAGGGTTCGGTGAATGCGCATATGAAACTGGTGGGGTTCAGTACCTCCAACAAGGTTAAGAACCACTGATGTAGAGTATGTCTTTATAGAAATCTTAAAATATGTATTTTTGTTAAAAGGCTAATAAAATTGTATCTTCATTTTAAATGAACTGCAATATTTAATCGCTTATGGCAAATTGAAAGTCTATCAAACATGTATATGTATCTATATGTCTTTTACATATTTCTACACTCATTTTATAAAACTACAATGTCAGTAGACCATAGCTATGCATATAAACTGGATCAGAGGTTTTCAAAGTCTGAGACAGTGGTCCTCCCTTTTGACACAACCCACCCAATGCCCCCCCCCCCAAAAAAAAAAAACGGGGGGTGGGTGGACGCGATGCACGATTGTTGACACACGACACACGATTGAACGACACACACCTAATCTCCACCAAAGCTTCAGCACCACTGCCGCTTGCAGCCGCGACAGAATGACATCACAGGGAAATGTAAAATGAAGGAGGTTTAATACAAGTTAATACAAGTTCGGCGAGTTATTATTACACTATAATTTTTTACAACTCTCCGCGCCTCCCCTGGCATGCTCTGGCGCCCCCCAAGGGAGGCGCGCCCCACACTTTATAAAACCCCTGAACTAGATCAATGCATTTCTATTTAAAGGGATGGAAACTGATAGGTCAAATATAATGCTTAAAAAAAGATCCTGTGGCTCCCTCTAGTGTACAATATTAATACCACAACCTTCATCTTTAATTTTAAATGGCTGACAGTTTAGCTGTAACAGACTCAGCCACGCCCCAGAGTCACCAGACTCCTTCACTCCGCCCACTCGTTCCACGTCACCTGAGTACTGAGCACCTGCAGTCAATCACACCCTCACTGTAAAACCAGCACTCACCCCACACACAGTGTCTGGTCTCATCTTTGCTACCCAGACTCTACCTGCGTTACGAGCAACCTAGACTCTCCTTCCAGGAGTATCTCTGAGCTCTCCATATCCACTCCGAGTCTTCACCGTCATCCATATACCACGCTACATTCTTGCCATCACTGCCCTGCACCCGTTTACTGTGTTTGTGTTCTGCCAAAAATAAACCTGTTCATCTTACGTCTGTGTTTTTGAGTCTTCCATGATGACGTTAGCATCATACATTTATGAAACTGCACACGTTTGCCTCAATGGAAACCCGCTGCTCCAGTGCACAAAGAAGCTTACAGCTATGAAGACATGAACTCAAAAAGAAAATGCATGCCTTTAACGTGAGCTACAGCTTTCCTGTAGATCAACCAGTAGAGCATTGGGGTTTATGACGCTATGGTCATGGGTTCAATCCCCAGGGAAAGCAAGAACTAATTCAATGTGTTCCTTGATGGTAATGTAAGTCGCTTTGGATAAAAGCATCTGCCAAATGCATAAAAATGTAATACAAACAGAAAATACTTTGTCACTGTGCTCATGCTGCTGTAATTCACTTGTGTGCTATGTTTAAGGGCTTGCGCTGTCTTGTCCATTATTTAACACCGTAAAAGACATCTTTTGAGTCATTGCTTGAATTTTTATGAACAATAAAAATATAAAAAATATATAGCCTATATTGTTGAAAATGTCCAGGAAAGGAAAAAAGGAAGGAAGGAAAGTCGGCAGATGAATTGGATGTCACCGGCCCAATTTAACCCCACATTAATGTGAAATGTGTGACTTGTGTCGCCAAGCAAATTAAATTGACATATGGTGTCCTCTAAAAGTTTGGAAACACCAAAGTCTGTCCTTCAAGACAGTAATGTACAGGATCACTGCTAGACCACAATAAAGGAAGCATATCTCTCTGATCACTGTCTAGTTCATAATATACTGGCCTATAGTCAGAAACTGAAATCAGCTAATCCTGTAAGAAGGACTGTAAGAAGATGGACTAATGAAGCAGAACGAGATTTACAAGCCTGCTTCAATTGCACTGATTGGAACATTTTTGAAGTTGCTGTCACCAATCTGGATGAGCTCACAGAGACTTTCTGTGAGGATATAAGAACATTCGTATCATTCACTAATGATAAATCACAGTTTCCTGGGAAACTCAAACAGCATTGTCAATTGATATGGGTTGATCAGAAATTGTTATATTTATTGCTGATTAGAAAACTATTTACATGACACCATCGGCATTGAGCTTCAGATCAATGGTTTTGATCACGATAACAAACAAACTATATACAGAACAAGTTTTACAACAATGAATACAACTCATGCGGTTGCAATTATGAAGAAAAATGTACTGAACAAGAGTTTTCATCGAAACATAACATTCTTTTTTTGTTGTCAATATAATAATCATGTACTGTTTGGCTTTGGCCAGAGGAGAACTGGTCCCCCGACTGAGCCTGGTTTCTCCCAAGGTTTTCTCCATTCTATTCTTCACTCGTTACGTCACCTGCCGGAGTTTTTTCCTTGCCGCTGTCGCCTATGGCTTGCTCAGTTGGGGAAACTTAACACTTAAAATTCATCAATTGTATTGATTCGCCTGCTCTTTTGGGGCTTCTGTTCAGCCAAACAAACTTTGTTTATATTGTTTTTCCTGTAAAGCTGCTTTGAAACAATCTACATTGTAAAAAGCGCTATATAAATAAAGGTGACTTGACTTGACTTGACTTGACTTTTTTTAACTTTTAATTTTTTTTATGAACAGTGGGATTTTTTATTTTGGTTCTTTTTTTTTCCACACCAGGTATGCGTGTGTGTATGTGTCTAATTAATTTGTAATATAGTTTTTATACCACTACTTTATTTTTTGCGTGAAGTCAAAATACTGGTTAGAGCCAACAGACGGTTACAAAAAAAAAAAATCTTCGACAAAATCTTGAACAAACCCCACGTTTACCAGAACTCTACTGGTTAATAAGTACTACAAACCGAAATAAAAAACAAACTTGAAGCTGAAGAAATCCTAAATGTTAACGGAAAAGACCCGCGAACCTGAGTGACTGAGGGAGAGACTGAGAGACAGAGAGAGAAATAGAGCTGTTCTCTTCTCAGTGTTCTCTGCGTGAGTGAGCAGGGCGGGACACAGCAAATCTGCATGTGTAGGGGAGGGGCGTTGTGACTAGCCTATCACAGAACGCAAACACAATCAACTACCCAATGAGGATTTTTATTAAATCCGAGCATAGACACTCGTACTACTCATACTCGGCAAAAGAGCTTTATCCGTACCTCAACTCTAGTTAATACTATTTAATAATAGTATTTAACCAGGCTAGAAACAGACTAGCAAAGGAGATCAGAGTGGCTAAAAAACCCTCTTAATTTTAATCTTAGTTTTCAGCCAAAGACCCGGCATCGGGTATCTGTCTGAACAGACCGGAGGGCCATTACAAAGTAAAAATCACCCCAAATAAAGTGATAGCAGTTATTAAAGGTAATTAAAGGTAGTTATTAAAGTTATTAAAGGTTATTAATTGCTAAACACCCCTTTCAGAGTGGTTAGCAATACCAAGTTCGCTTTGAAATCATAAGATCACACCCTCCGTTCAGAGTGCTCACATGCTGATGGCATGTGATGTCTGCGCAAGCAGAGAGCGTGGAGGTTTGATAATATATAGTTTGACAGGCAGGTAGGACATCCTATCATTGCATTTGTGCAGAAACATTGCCTACCCTACCTTTCTACTAATACTCTAATGACTGGTAGCTTCAAAGTAGTTTCAAAATTACTTATAGTTAGTAGAATAATTATTATTAAAGTGGACTATTGAAAATTAAGTTTTAGCAAAAGTTGCTCTGAGATTCAGTCATTAAGTTCTCACCTCATTGACCCCTCCTCCTCGTGTTGGCGAGCAGATCCCCTCGATGTAGGCAGTGCCACTGCGACTGCTCTGAAATGTGCGTCCCCTACAGGTCAAATAATACATAGAATATTTACCTTTCAAAGGTTTTGAACTTCTTACAGAGTTGGTTATCACGAAAGTCATATGCAATATTAAGTTGCAAATGCCACTGGTGTGACGCAAATGTGTTGAGTAAGGCCCCATGAAATGATTTGACAAACTAAATATTCTTTCGTCTGTAGACACATTTATGATTGAAACAAAAGTTTATAGGACGAAGGATATTCTCATTCTCAACAGCATTTTATCAGACATAACATTTGTAGATGCCAATAAACAGAAAATGATGGCATATTTTAAAAAGTTTTAAATACTTTTGCAGTACCCTACCGTATAGGCTAATAAAAACAAACTTAAAGTTGATTTCAGGGGCCTTAATTACTGAACGGATAATCACATTTAATATATACTAAATATTTCAAATGCAATGACAAGCATGTAAGAATGTGTCTGTATGAAAAAGGAAACATAACATACGAGAGTAGGTGAGCTGCATCACTCTTCTCTTTGATATTCTCCTTCCTGTATTTCATAAAGTCACGCAGAGTCACCAAAGGGTCATCGCCAACAGAAACCATGTTCTGAGTTGACCATGTCTCCATGGCGACAAGCACTATTCTAGTGTTTAGCTGCTCCTTGTAAATCTGGAATTTAATAGAATGTTACAATAATTGCTACAGTACTTACTCAAGGAAAACATTTTGAGAAAATGCATGAATGTGTCTGTCAAACTACAGGACGTACAGCATCAGCCATATTCACTACAGCTTTGGCAAAGTTTCTCGTCTGAGGGGCTGATCTTCGCATCTGTACAAACTACAGAGAGAAACACAAAGACAAATATACACCACATGCAAAAATAAATTCAGAAAATAACTATTAAATAAATAAACTATTTTCAGATCTTACCAGTTCATAATCGTTGACCACTAGTAACTCTATATACTTTGTTTCACTCTGAACTGTGCGTGGACCCCTCCGAACCTGCAGGGGGACAGAGGGAATCATAGTTGGATTCAACAAAAGGTTGAGACAACATCACAAAATGTGACGTGACATGCTAATGTACAGTTTAATGATACAGCAAGTGTGACAGTGCGATAAATATTTTTGATGAAGAATTCAATGTTTTTTTCATTCCATCGTGTTTCTGGATTAAGATTATTGATGAACAGTGATTAGCTTGTTTTAAGTAAAAAAATTCCTTTCTTTTCACAATATTTAAAGAATACATGATCATTTTTAAGTTAAATGTATGAATTCAAGTTAAGAATAATTTAAATTTGGAAGTACAAAATAAAAATCTGCCAGTTCACCCTAACCATAACTTTGAATTTCATGTAGGTTTGGATTTTGTTTTCCCATAATAATAACAACCTTCATTTAAAAACTACATTGGGTTTACTTGTGTTATCTTTGACTAACATTTAAATTTGTTTGATGATCTGAAACAGTTAAGTGTGACAAACATGCAAAAAAAAATTTTTTAAATGCAAATGAATTTTGGATACTGATTGATTACAAAAAAATGTATTGATTAAATGCAAGAATTTTACATGAAAGATACACATAGCAATTGTCCTTCATGGGTAAAAATGTTATCCATTTAAGATATTTAAAAATAAATCTATATAAGGTGGCATATATTGCCCCTAAAAGGGAAAATATAATTGGTCACTGCTGTAAACTATAGAACTATACTGCACAGAATAGGAAAAGCTTCAGGAGTCAACCAACCAAAACAGACAACAACATTGATAGATTTTGTCCTATTACATACCCCTAGCCATATGGTTGTATTTGTAAAATACAGCAAAGTGTACCCAAATGTTGTTTTGGTCACCCCTCACATTTTAATATACACATTTATATTATAATATTCATTCATCTGTATATTGAGTGAGATCTGTAGTTCTGTGTCTTATTGATCCTTGTGTGTCTCCTCTTCCAAACCTTAGCACTCTATTTTTTTTAGCCTTTTTAAATCTAAGACATAAACAATCTGTGCTAAAATAGGCCGAGTGATTCCATGACCCTTTCGTCTAGGCTAGTCTCATCTTCAGATGTCACACCCACTGATCGCCCACAGTCTGTTCACAGAGTTTTTGATACATGTTGTGCACAGAACTGGTGTTTCCAACTGAACAATTCTAAGCTGATTGGCCGTATTTACCCAGTTTCTCTCTTTTCTGTTTCATTGCCAGATTGTGTCCTGTTCCTTTTTACTCCCCTGCTCTTTGTTTGAGTCTATTCGACTTAAGTTTGAGTTGTGTATTGTCTTGTCTGGTCCTCTACCCAATCCCATTTATTCATAACTTGTCTCGCTCTTTAGCTTTGTCTGGCTTTCAGACTGCTCTGGTTAAGACATGTTTCTGGTGCACTACTGCCTGTCACATCATGTCTCCCTCATCTAGGGATGATTCCAGATAACCAGATTCAACTCATCAGCTCATTAGTAGAGACTGCAAGACCTAAATTGGGTGTATCAATGTAGGGAAGTGAGTGTTGGCAGCCCACTCCCTGGACATGTTATGGTCCAAGATGGAAAAATTACGGCCCAACTCGCGGATGCACTACTGTGCAAAATATGCTGTTTTATATAGAGAGAGGGGTAGATCCCTACAGGGTGTGCAGTACATAAAAGTGAGTTCAAAATTGTACAAAAATAAACCAACTCTACCGTTGAGCAAAAATATTAAACCAACAGAAAAAATAATAAAAAATGTTCACTTGGATCGAAATGTAACATCTGGAACGAAAAAAGACAAATAATCTCTAAAACCCCTCACCACATGACACGGTTACCTTCTGTGTGTCTTCCCGTGCCCTTGACCTATCGTGTCAATCACTCCCCTTGTTAGTCTCGTCAAGTGTTCCCCATCTCCTCATGTTTAAAAACCTTCCTGTGTTCTCATGTATTTGTTGATCGTTGATGTTGTGTTCCTGAGTGTGCATGTGTCTCAGTGTTCCATGTCTGTTTTTTGAAGATTATGTGTGCCGTTTGCTTTGTATATTTAAAGTATTTTGGTTTTGTTAATTAAAAGATATTTCTGTTTGGGAATCCTGCTTCTCCGAGTTGTTCCACTTGCCAACAATCGCCAACCAGAAAGGTGAAACCAATATGTAAATGTCTGTGACAACAACCCCAAAGTAACAAAACCTTCTGGCTGCCATTGTTTTACAACCAAAAGGAATGTGAAGCCAACTAACAACTACAGTGTAACACACCAATGTCCATATGAACTGACCTTTTCTTCACATTAATTCATGGATAATCCTTACTGTGAATGAGCATAATATAGCATAATCTACAGTTTCTATTTTCCTTCTTTTATTTGTGATGTTTGTCAGAGTGTTTTCTTTTTCACGCTCTTTACATGTTTGAGAAGAGTGTGCTGGTACGAAACCCATCTATAAAGGCTCGTGTGACCAGTTTAATTGCCTCAAGTTTTCATTTCCATTTAACATCTGGACAGTCGTCAACCACTCTGACAGCCGTTACAAGATTTACCAGTATACAATACAAACCAGCTTCGATTCTCGATACAAACCTTTAATTATATTCTCCAACATTGCAAACACAATTTTTCTCACAGCATAAACACAGTCACAACACACATAAACACATTCACTCATAACACAGTCAATTTTGCTCGGACACAGTTCTGAAAAGTATTGTACATGCGGTTACTATGGTTTCTTTACAAAGTCTAAAATGCTTTGTTGCTTTTTGCCTATAACAGTCTGCTTGAAAACAAATGCTTCTAAGCTTCTATCAGTAACGACGTCTTTGTCGATTTCAATGTAATTTTGGAATTCCTGAGACTTTCCCCCCCCCCTAGGTAGAGGTAAACATTTCGGGGCCCCCATTTTGGAACTTTTACCTTATTGTTTCCATGGCGACGCGTCATGCATCTCATTTAGTTTTTTTCTTTTTTATTCAAAATAATCATCAACTTGTTGGCTCTGTCATCAACTACCTGATATTCAGATTCTCAGATATGTGGAAGTGAATGCATTTTGTCGCTAAATTTTTATAATCATGTTCGTTGATCTGTGAAGCGCGACAGGCACCGCTGTGTTAGTTTGCACCGCAGTTCAGAAAATCTGTCTGAACGTAAATTTACAACGTAAATTTAGTCACTTCTTCTGAAATACGTGACAGTAAGTGTCCGGTGAAGTGAGAGAAGAATAGAGTGAAGTTTATAGTTACTAATACAATGTGTATCTGATATGAATAAAACACCTTGTCAGTTTATAATTTAATGGATTGCTATTTTGTCATTTATTGACATCCGTGTGTATTTTTCAAAATATTTTTCATATATTGTTTTGCCAGTACTTATGAGTATTTAAATGTTTGAAACCTAAAAGAAACCTTATGTGGTTGAAAACACTGAATAGTTGTGATAAATGCTCTGAGCGCGTCTTTCTCTGGATCAGTGCCAGATATCGCGTGAAAACACATGTGAATATAGCGGTTGATCACGTGACACATATGAACACCGGTGTGATCATACACGTCAAAGGGTGAAGGGTTTGTTATCTGAACTTCATATCTGCTGCTCTTATTCATTGCAAGAAAACATACTCCCTGGCAAAAAAAGCATGTTCCCCAGGGTCACGTGCGCCCCCCCCCCCGGCATCGCTATTTGAGAACCACTGCTGTACAGTGATGGCGAACTCCTGTGCTTCTTCCAAGATAGAATCTATAAGGCTTGACTTTTGCACCACTTCTGCGAGTTCTTCTGCAGCATGCACGGCACTGCGCCGCAAGAGTGAGTAAAGTGCCATTGGAGTGAGCGACCATATGGACCGTGATGCAAGTGCAACCCAAACTCAGCGCATGCGCAATGAACTAGGTACGATCATTAGGCTCGGGGATCGAGATAACTGATGTTAAGTGGCGAATTTGTCCCTCTTTTGTACTTGAGATAGGGTTAGCGACTTAAAAGAATCGACATAAAAATGTCGACATAATAGGATTGTCGACTTAACCGAGCTCGAGATAAGTAGGTTCCTCTGTATATAAATCTTGGTGTAGCTGTCACATATTGAGGTGTATTTTCTTTGTGAATATTTCAGTTATTTTGTGTATTATAAATGTTTTGTAAATTTATGTTCATGTAAAATTGTATTTAATTGCCTCAAAGGATTTGTTAAAGTGACACCTTCAGGTGAACAACATGTCCGTGTGTAATAAGTGATCACGTGATCTAACTAGTGGTGTGCAAAGCGGAACCACGAGGAAATGTGCACAGACTAAGAGGTGTTCGGTCCATGAAGAGTTCTAGCTGGAGAAATACTGCCAAATGTCTTTTAATGTCTCTTGGATTTCTGATTGGAAGGTGCACACGGTATGTTTATTTTGTATGTTAATTTGCAAGTTAATGTGTTTTGTTGAAACTGTTACGGACTTTGAAAACTGTGGACAGAAAAAACACTTTACACAGTAATTTTATTTGTTTCAGTTTTTCACGGTGTTACAGATGTTAAATAAGGGGTGTCACAGATGTTAAATAAGGGGTGCACGATGTTCAAGTGATGTCAAAGTCAAGATGACGTGATGATGTCAACAGTGCCAATAAATTAAACGTTGAGACATCAGTTGAAGCGTGATTCTTTTAATCAGAAGAAAACCCCAGGAGCCGCTATACTTGGTATCTATGAATTTTTGTGTTGATGACCTGAAGATTGACCTGCATTGATATCTATGCAACGTATTAGTATTACAAGAGTCTTGAATAGATTTTTCCTTAGCACCCAATCCAGTCACATATGCAAAAGCTCTGCTTGAGATATTAGATTGTAAACTCTCCCTCCAAAACCTTAAGTTATCATTAGTCACTGACCCCTGGGAGGGGGACCATTTCCAGAGGATAAATTCCTTAATACAATTAATGAATATTAAGTGTTAAGTTTCCCCAACTGAGCAAGCCATAGGTGACAGCGGCAAGGAACCAAAACTAAAGCAGGTGACGTAATGAATGAAGAACGGAATGGAGAAAAAACCTTGGGAGAAACCAGGCTCAGTCGGGGGACCAGTTCTCCTCTGGCCAAACAGTGCATGATTATTATATTGACAACAATTCAAGTCCAATATGAAGTCCAATTTGGTCCGGTTGGAGATGGGCTCATGATCGTCACAGGGGAGGATCTAGTAGAGAAGGGGAGCTCTAGTAGAGTAGGTCTAGTGTCTCCGCAGACACTTCGGGGCAGTGCTGTGCTCGTGTCCAGGTGCAGGTGGCAGATAGTCAATAAAGAAAAACAGAAGCAAAGATGGGTGGAACATTTCGAGGAGCTACACAATAGGCCGGCCCCAATAGATCCCCAAGATACTCAGCCAGCAGACAGAGACCTGCCGATAGACTGCAGCATACTGAATAAATGTATATACATTTAGCTAAGCATAAATTAGAAATTACTGATGGCTTTTAGGACGAAGGGATTTAAGGGTTTAATGAATGGCTGACTGAATGAATAAACAGCTGTAGAAAACACAAACTGCAGATAGTATGGGGTGGAATGTATGGGGGTCTTGGTGATTGAATAGATTGGGGAAATTGAGTTAACTACAAAGAATGTATCGAGGGATTTAACATAACCTATGGGCATTTGGTTTGTGTGTCTTGAGCGCCCTAGGGTGCCTTGCTGTATGTTAATTTATGTGTGCAGGAACAAAACAGGAATCAGGATAGGGGGAGATCTCTATTGGAACAACACCTATCAGCGACCATCTTTCAAGAAAGGACAACCCACTTGTGTGTGAAAATGTATAAATATATGGGTCAGGGAAAGGCGAGGTTGTCGCAGAGCACCTGGACATGAGACTCGCATAGTTTTGTGTAATCAGGGAAAGCTGTGGACCCAGAGCTCTGTATACTTTATTCATATGATTTAATTGATGATTAAATAGTTAAAGGAAAATCCGTCTCAGCTCTCCTCATTAAAAGAACACGCGGACTTGAGGAATTGATGCAAAAGTCCAACAATACCTACAAAGGAATAGATCCAAATAGCCATCAAGAAGCTGAAAAGTGGCCGGGCAGCTGGACCAGATGATATACCAGCGGAGACGCTAAAGGCAGATACAGGGACAACAGAGTAGAGATGCTCCACCCCCTCTTCAAGAAGATCTGGGAAGAGGAACAAGTCCCAACAGAGTGAAAGGAGGGCTACCATCAAGCAACCAAAGAAAGGAAATTTGAGCTCTTGCTCCAACTACACAGGGATTACCCTACTATCCATCCCAGGAAAGGTTTTTAACAGGATCCTACTGGACAGGACGAAAGATGCTGTTGACGTGAAACTGCGAGATCAGCAGGCTGGTTTTTGTAAGGATAGATCCTGCACAGACCATATAGCAACACTGCACATCATCCTGGAACAGTCTCTCTCGAGTGGAAATCACCCCTGTATATCAATTTTATTGATTACGAGAAGGCTTTCGACAGAATGGACAGGTCATCACTTTGGAGGCTGCTAAGACACTATGGGGTTCCTGAGAAAATCACCACCATCATTAAGAACTCTTATGTGGGACTAACATGCAGAGTGGTCCACGGAGGTCAGCTCACAGAGGCATTCCATGTATGGACAGGAGTGAGACAAGGCTGTTTGCGGTCACCTTTTTTGTTTTTACTGGTCATCGACTGGGTCATGACATCCACAGCAGAAAAGCAAAATGGCATCCAGTGGACTTTATGGTTACAGCTGGATGACCTCGGCTTTGCAGATGACCTGGCCCTACTCTCCCACAACCAACAGTAGATGCAGGAAAAGACTGAAAACTCCACTCGCCTTTTCCTAAATGTCCACAAAGGAAAGAGCAAGTTTCTGAAGGTCAACTCAGCCAACATACTGCCTATTTTGCTGGATGGTGAAGCCTTGGAAGAGGTGGATGACTTTACCTACCTTGGCAGGATGGAACAGACGCTGATGTGAGAGCAAGAATTGGCAAGGCCAGAGCAGCTTTCCTCCAACTGGAGAATGTTTGGTGCACAAAAGATCTGTCCATTAAAACAAAAATCAAGATTTTCAACACTAACGTGAAATCTGTTCTGCTCAATGGCGCTGAAACGTGGAGGACCACAGTTACCACCACCAAGAAGATTCAGACGTTTATCAACAAATGTCTGAGGCGCATTCTTCAGATTCGGTGGCCTGACACCATCAGCAACGATGAGTTCTTGCAACGTACTAATCAACAGGCAGCAGACCAAGAGATCATCCAAAGACGCTGGAGATGGCTGGGGCATACACTCCGCAAACCAGTTTCCAACATCATCAGACAGTCCCTCTCATGGAATCCACGAGGGAAAAGAAACAGAGGTCGGCCTCGAAACAGCTGGCGCCGAGACCTGGATGAGTTATTTTAGATTCTTACCTAACATTTGAAAAGCATGTTTGAAAAAAATAGTTTGTGCAGTGGCATCATTCTATATTAGCAAAACAACATCTGTATTCCCATACAGTAAACCCATTCTTTTCAATGAGAAAAATGTAACATAATAACACGATACATGATTGTTACTTTACATGGACTAAATGTACTGTGTACTACAACTTTAGCGATATTAAACTGTCCCTGTATAGAAAAGAGCGGTGTAAAAATTCTTCAATATTCTGTCATACAGAAAGTCACGTTACAAGTAGGGGAGGACTCACATGCAGGGTGAAAAGACTATTTAATACCTCAGTGTTTACAGAAATAATTACGAGAACAAGGAGGGCTGGGCTGACGCTAACAAGACACGAACATGCAGCCAAGCAGACGCAGTTCACAAAGCAGATGAGACACAAACAACATAAAGGCATGTGAACACGAGAGTGCACACGAGACGTCACGCGCCCTCACACACACACGATGAGAGAGCAGTGTCAGGGTTCTGTCGACCAAAACACTAGGAACCGAAATAGACATAACAGAACCTTGACAGAAAGACTAGACAAACAACTTAAAGAATTATGCCAGTGGTTCATTCATGTTAATGAAAAGCACAAAATAAGTCTAGTTTCACTCAAATATTTTTAAATACAATAGAGTTCACTTATCTCGACTCACTGTTAACTCGCCAATCCTATTATGTCGACGTTTTTGAAGTGGAACCACCAATCTCCCTAATTTGTAGCATTTCCTTTTTGGTAATGTCGATTCTTTTATGCCACCGAACACTAATATCTCGAGCACAAAAGAGGGACAAATTCGCCACTTCACATGGTTATTTCGTGACAGTTCACTGCACATGCGCTGAGTTTGCGTTGCGCGTGGGTTGCGGTCAGTGTTGCCAACCTGGCGCCTTTGTCGCTATATTTAGCGAGTTTTCAGACCACTCTAGCACAAATTTTCAAAAAAGCTACTAGTGACAAATCTAACGACTTTATCTGGAGTCATTGGAGACTTTTGGACACTCTCTGAAGTGAAAGCAGAAATCGTTCTTACTCTTCTCAACGAGCAGCGAGAGCTGCCGTGGGCCGCATCCCCATCCCAAAGCACTCACAAACGCTCGCGCAGCAGCCCTTCCCAGATGCAGGCAGAGCAGGAGATGTTCACTCCTCCACGTGCAAATGAATCGCGCATGTGCGGGAAGCCGCCGCTGGCTGATCCCGCCATGGCAGTATGGGATGTCAAATGTTCTTTGTCTAAAAAATTATTAAATCACTGCAGAAATTAAAAATCGCTGCATTTGTTTGACTCACACAGCCTCAGTCACGTACTCTCGTCCACTGTGTGTGTGTGCCTGTCTGTGACAAAAGCTAACTAGCTGGCTTGTTTATCATATCTCAGTCAAAAAACTGTACACCCAAAAATACAGGAATCAAACACTGAATTCCAAAGCTGGTTAAATCAGTTTATTGGTGATAATTTGCGGGCATACTTGTTAGTTAGACAGAACGCAAGAAAGTATGCAATCAAGCATGATGACCTCACGAATATGCTAATTTACGTATGACATCACCTAGCGACATTTAGCGACTTTTTGGCCAATGAGTATGAGGCTCAGATGAACAAACACACACACACAAACACATCCTTGCTTCTGTATTGACGTGAGCTCTGCTCACCCGGTTGTTAAAAGACGGGACGAATCCGAATTTGTTGAGAAAGCACATTAGACAGGCAGAACGCAAGAAAGTATGCAGTCTATGTTGGAGAATATAATTAAAGGTTTGTATCGATAATTTAAGGTGTTTTTTTATTGTATACTGTTAAATCTCTGCTGTTAGTTGGTACAAATATGCCTTTTGTTGTTAGCAAACATATATGTAACGTATGTACATTTTTATAGCATGCCGATCGCTTCATCAAACAAATCGCCATATTGGCTGTTGGTTCTCTCAATCATCGGTTATCTCAATGCTTTTTTGCAATCCCGAGGCCGTCGACATAACCGGATTTCACTATACTATGCATGTTTCTGTGCCAGAAATCTAGCCTAATTCATCCCAGGAAACAGCTGAATACTTTGTGAACTGGCAGCTTGCCTGTTAATCTTCAGCATGTTTACTATTACACATTCATTTTGGAGTGAGTTAAAAACAACAAAGATAGGCAGGACTCAGTTACAACTAACTGTCATAAAACTGAAAGCAATTTTCGAGAGCAATCAGATTCAACAATCAGAATCAGATTTTAAAATACATACTTAAATCTGAAACTGTGGTTTTGATAATTTGGTTTATTTTTGATATTTTTGTTTTGGATAGTTAAAGATCTGAAAGTCTTTTTTGACATAAAAAGTAGAAGATAAACTGGGGAGTAAAAACCCTGCCTGTCAAAATATCAGTGTACTTTTGACATGACAGCTACAGCTGCCTGAACGCTATTACATGAGCCAAATCAAATATTGGTGTAATCAAGACAAATATATTTCAAGTACAGTACATTTTATTGGTTATCACTTCTGTTTTATACCAACAGACAGCAAAAGACTGCTAGTTGCAAATCAGGAAAATTCAACATTATTATATGATAATATACTCCAGAATAATGGATAATTTAGAGTCTGAATGGCTTTGCAAGCATATTTGAAGTGAGTTATATCTGAGTAACTTCACTGCTGACTCATTCATTCATTACATTAACTGAAGAAGTTTACTTCTTTAAGGGAACTTCTGATTGCTTAATGGATCGACAGCCTGTCCACTGACATTTCCCATTAAATATTTATTTCCGCCATCTTCAGTGAACCTCTGAGGAAGGAAGCATACATCTTCAATTCAAAAGGAACTACGAACTGCATAAGGAAGAAGGGTACATCGACACCTCACTTTACAGTAAGTGCAGAAGTCAAATGCAAAACAGTATTTAAAGAAATTCAAATAAAAAAAAAATTAAAGAGAGAGAACATTCATTTTTATTTAGTCCCAGGTATGAGTTAGTGTATCATCATAGTTTCAAAAGAAGAAGAAGAAGAAAAGATTGATAATGAATTAAATATTTAGTGAGCTGAATCCAACATATTAGTATGATTTATGAAGGTTCATTCAACACTGAAGTCTGCTGAAATCATTCCACACTTTTGACCAGTAGTTTAAGAGTATTAGTATTGAATTACACCTAATATAACACGAGACCAGCACTACTATGCAAGGGCCACAGTTAGCAATTCTTCTTCCATGGCTCTCCCTTGATTGAAACTAATCTCAAACCAATCTCCCTTTTTTGTCATCACAATTATACATGACTAACCTTCAAGAAAAAATTTAGATCAGTTGACGGATCAACTGTTGTCAAAAAATAAGCACTCTCACCTGTCTTTTTGCCCGTTTCAGCCCATCTGTGAGCTCCGGCTCATTCGTCTCCATAGAAACGGGATAGTCACTATTAATGTCAAAGTCACTGCTGTTCCTGGTGCTTCCTGGAAGAGAAGAAGCCATAGGCTATATGGATGAAATAAATCCTAAACAAAAAGTTCCCACTCGTTCGCTTTCAGTGGATCGATGAAGGTCTGTTTTACTGAAAAATGATCCCTGCAAAAAATCAATATGCAGCAGACGGAGAAAGAGAGAGAGATCAGGAAGGATGTAATAGCAGACACAGTCTGAATGCTGAAAAAAACAACAACACTTGAGTATGGGTCAACTAATACAGCAACTGCATCTGTCTAGTCATGATATAGATATAGATCATGATCTAGAATGACATGAATGCCATTTTATTTGCATGTGAGAGGTTGTATTACCTGAAGTATGTGGCGTCAGCCGGATGTCTGGCATTCTGTATACAGTGTGAGTATTTGAATCCTGTGTGACAATTATGGAAACTTGTTAATCAGACATTAAGAACATACAGTGCATTACTGTACATACAGTCAGCTATGAAACCATAAATCCTGCATGCAGCATGTTTCTCATGTCTCTCTCATTAGTCACATGACGGGTTATTCCTGAAAGGTTTCATATACCCACAATTAACAATTACTGGTGTCTAAACAGTTTGGTATAATTGAGATAAAAATAAAATTGACTTTGGAACAAAACAAAACAAAACTAGATTAAACAACGCTGCTTTCCGCAATACGGCTGCCGATATAGCAATATTTTTTTTTTTTTTTTTTTTGATGAATATATTTGAAAAATCCGCGATGCGCTGAGGCCGCGAGGTGGCGAGGGATTACTGTACATACCTCTGCGAGCAGACTTTCAGTCTGATGACCCTGAACAAGAGTAAACTAAGAAGCCAAATAACCGACTCTCACCTACATAATATCTTGTCTTTGTCTGTGAGTTAGATACAGCCCAATCTTGAAAAACTTCTGAAAAATAAGCACCAGCTTCATATCTCTCATTAGCTCACTGACATTGCAACCACATGGTTTTATTATTGATTGTGTATTTGGCATTGAACTATTGTACATTGAACACTTGGGAATTGTTGCCCATTTAAATTGTTAATTAAAATGCAAAGTTTTACAAATAAAACTGCATTAGTTAATCAGATTAAAGTTGTTTTATATTTATTTTAAATATTATGAAATAAATAAACCCATAGCAACTTTAGTGTAATACAGTTTGATTTATGATGCAAAATTTACTTTTGGCCCACGGCTCTCAATCAAGTTTGATTTTTGGCCCTCCATAGTAAAAAGTTTGGGCACCCCTGGTCCATTGTGGAATTTTGTTGTTAGCTTGTTTCTTGTTGATTGTTAGGGTTTTGGAATCTATCGGTAATAATTTTATATGAACACAAGAAGATGTCAGATAATATAGTTAAATATATTGTATAATAATCTTGCTGGCACGGTCCAGAGTTATAACCTAAAATGTAAATGTGCTTTTTATAGCATTACCCAGTGGACAATTTTCATCTAAATTTGGAAACTAATCTAAATGCCGTCTACATATCTGCCAAAGTTTATTAAAAACAGTCACTTCTGTCACGCTTTGTGCAATACAGACAGATGAAGACCAGGGTAATTCAAATAACAATCCTTTAACAGACAACCAACAGAGGGAGAACACAAAGTAGATATACACAGGGGATGATCACAGAAAGACAAGCTGGACATAGTGATGATTACAAAGACAGGTAATGATGATGACAGAGGAGCACATGGGAAAACAGGAAGACAAAATATAACAGTTCTACGCCCCCTCCGAAAAGGTGAGTGAAACAAAATAGTCCAAGGGGACTATTAATTAACTACTAATTAATAGTCCCCCCCCCCAAAAAAAAAACCCAACAACAACACACTTTATATAAGGGAGAGGGGGAAGGGGTACAAGAGGAGAACAGAAAAACACCATGTGGAGTGGAGGGTGGGAGGAGCAAAAACAGTCCAAACAAGAGAGGGGGCGGGTAACCCTGGAGTCCCGGGGACAAAGGCAGTGATATACAGCCAAGGCGGTACTGGGAGTTCAGGGGACCTTGGCAGATCCGGCCGTTCAGGGACCTGGGCACCTCTGCCTCATTGGCCTCACCCACTTTGGCCACCAGAGGAGGAGCAGACAGGTTGCAGGCTAGAGTTGATTGGGGTTACAGAAAGTTCAGGAACGGGCTCAGGATGGAGCACTGGGATGCAAGCCTCAGGTGAGGCTATGTTTGTAGCCCACACACACAGTAGCGCAGCAGCCATCACGGCCATAGCCACTTCCTCTGGAAAGTACTTGGGGACTTGTCTCTGAGAAATTGTTCCGCTGGAGCAGATGCGGAAACTTGACTCGCTGGATTGGATTGTATGTCTTGACTGACTGGAGCTGATGGGATGTAAGGTCTTGGGTGAGCTGGAGAGCTCAACAGCTTTCTGGATGGGGCTTGATGACAGCTGGGAATGTCCTCTACTTCCCCAACAACAAAATCTGAACCGTTTAGTAAGAAGACATAATTAATGAATTGATTAATTAATTCTGGAGAAGGATTGATTCCTTTCAGGAATCCCATCCAGAAGCAGGAATTGAGCGAAGCGTTGCTCTGGCTAACCAAATGAGCCAGCTCCAGTAACCCCTCAACAAACTGCTCCAGCGGTCGCCCGTTCTGGCAAAGAGAGAAAGGAGGAGATGATCCTCCGCCAATTTTCTCTTCTCTGCCAGATCCATTGCGGCTGTCTGTTAAAAGGATCCGTTCTTCTGTCATGCTTCATGTGATGCAGACAGACGAAGACAAGAGTAATTCAAATAACAATCCTTTAATGGTTGTCACAGGGAGACTGTGACTGTAATTATTTTAGAAAGAGAAAGTATGGGACTTTTAAATCTTATAAACCTGGTCATAGTAAGTGCCACCAGTGCCACCCGCCAATAGAAGGCACAATTAATTGTTCTCAGGTATGAGGGGGACCTTCATGGTGACCTGTTTGATTCTTATTTAAATTTGTTAAATGCTAACAGTTATTGCAGTTGGTTGATGGTATCAAATGTTTAGGTGTTTTTGTTTATTATTATGATAATTTGCCTATTGGTTATTGTGTGAATGTCTTGAGTCTTTATGTTACTTTGTTTCTAAATGGTTTAGTCCAGTGCTTCTCAATTATTTTCTGTCACGCCCCACCTAGGAAAAAAGTAAATATTTCACCCCCCTGACACTGATTTCTGGATCAGTGCCAGATATCGCGTGAAAACACGTGTGAATTTAGCAGTTGATCACGTGACACATAAACACCGTTGTGATCGTACACGTCAAAGCGTGAAGAGTTTGTTATATGAACTTCATATCTGTTGCTCTTGTTCATTGCAAGTAAACCTACTCCCTAGCAAAAAAAAAAAACATGTTCCCCAGGGTCACGCGCGCCCCCCTTGGCATCGCTCAGTGTCCCACTATTTGAGAACCACTGGTTTAGTCCAAGGGGAGGGGTTTGACCTTTTTTAAGATGGCCTCTCAGAGGTGTAAAAGACAAAAAAAAAAGAAAGGTTTAGCGTGACTTGTAGTTTGGGTAAATTTATTGGCATAACCAGACGTTTGTTTGCTTTTTGGAATGCCAGTGTAATTATCATTAATGTGGATGTTGTAACACTACGGAGAGCAGGAACGTGTGCGATGCGGAGAGGATGGACGAGGAGCAACAGGCTCCAAAACTGAAATTCTCCTTATTCATAACTCGGAAACAAAAACACTTTAAATAACAAACAGGAAACGGCACTTTTCGTGCAAAAACCAGGAGACTTGTAATACTAGGAGAAACCAGGAAGATAGCATCCCCACACACACAAGACTTACAACGGTAGGCACACGGAACAATGTCAACATTACAGGATCAAAGTCACGTTAACAACTGACAAAGACCAAGACATACAAGAGGGCTTATAAAGACAAGGATATGAGACACACCTGTGGACACTGACGAGATAAGTGATTCAAGACAGGTGTGGAAAGATCTAGAAGGGCCCGGAAGTGAACAGGAAGTGATATCACGATAGACAGGGAGTTACAACAGGAAGTGACCCCATGACCTCAGTGACAGGGAAGTGACAAAGGCACAGAAAGACAGGACCAAGGGTGTTCTCGGTAAATATTGTTTTTTTTTTGTGCCACTTTTTGGAATAAACACTAATTTTTTGATTGCAATATCACGTCGCTTCATTTTTAAGCCTCCATCCGCAGGTACATTCAGAGTAAGGGGTGCTGCTGTGGACCAAAACCAATTGAGTTTTTTTTTTTTTTTGTAGGCACGCCCTTGTCTCGTTACATGGTAAACAGAATTCAGCACAAGATTTCAACGATACATAGATGAGAACGGACAACCAACAGAGGGAGAACACAGGGTAAATATACACAGTTGATGACAACATAAACGAGACACAACTGGACATGGCGATGATTACAAAAGACAGGTGACAATGATAACAGAGAAGCACAGGGGAAACAGGAAGCCGACAAACGAATCAATTCTCTGAATACTTCAGCCTGTTCAAACATTTATTAGCTGCGGAGTTAGAATGTATGCACATTGCCTAAAATAGAAAATTAATTAAACTTCAACACCTTTTTGATGTTGAGTTATGATGTTTTTTGTTGCTGTGGTGGGCGGAAGTTTATACAATGTGCCTTGTACTCTTATAATGTTCTAATGTTTGATTTTCAAATGGGTAGATGCAGCTTTTTTAAATGTTTAACACATTGTTTTATTAGCATTTTTTTTTTACATGGATTGTCAATCACTAATTACATTTTATAACTATAGTTTTGCAGCCTTTTGAGAAATGTAGGCCTCACTTTTAACTAGTCCAGCTGAAAAGTCATGTTGTAATTGAAACAGTATTTGGTACATATATTCTGGAACCAAATTGTATGAAAATTCCATTGATAATTGGCTATACTTGCTCATTTCTGGCTGAATGGTTTCCTTTTGTGTAACGTTTGCCCTCAGATGAAACGCTCACTGATGTACTGAGCTCTGCCATGTAAGGCTATTACACAACTATCCATTATTAATCTCCCATCTACCCAGACAGAGAGAGACACTTTACATGTGGCTTTGAATACTTTATGAAAATGACCCATTTAAGAGAAGCGAAAGAGGAGTAGAGAGAGAGTGAAAGAGAGATAAATAACAAATACAGATGAAAGGATCCAGATAAACAGCAAGAAATGTGAAATGAAAGACGAGTTCTGTGGTTTGTAACCCGCTTTGACAAGCTATGTCAATGGATCAAGTATTGTGCCACAGTTATTCTAAATTAATTCAAATCACACAAAGACAAGAAATCAAATTAAGGGTTCAGCTTCATCTATGCTTAAAATAAGCTGATTTTTGAGGCTTCTTTAATGTCTTGGAACGAACTCCTCCTACAGAACTGCCATTACTGGAATAGAGTGCTACAAGAATAATGTATTTTCATAGGCCAAAGGTTAGAATTGAGCAATTTAGGGTTTTTAATCTTTTTGAATGGATTGTTGGTTAAATGCCTAATAAAAAGGTCTGTGCTTAACAGAAGCACAAGACATTTGCACATTTTATTCAATGACCTTTTGTTTTTAAGTATGTCTTGAAAAAAGCGTCTACATAGGACTATAGAGCGTGGTGCCATTAAATATCATCACACCAAACAGGTAAACTCATCTACTCACTAGTCTGCTTTCAAAGCCTCATTGTGTATATAATCACACACTATCAAATTATTCTTTGTGATGGTGATGTTCAAGTCATGCAGCCGTGGTGTACTTCTAGCAATTAGACTTCAAAACTCATAAAATGAAAGTAGGGTTAATTTGTGAAGATTATCATGATGAACAAAACGTGCAAGAATCATAATTATATTTTTGTTGTTGTTGTTGCAGAAAATCCAAAAGCCAATGGAAAAATTCCATTGAATCACTATATAACTCTATTTCTCCATCTTGCAAAAGTAGGCCTGCCTCAGATCTATCATTCAAACACCATTTAGTGCTGAAAGGACAAAATGAATATAATATCCTACAGCTCTTACACCCTCCACCCACAGTGTCTGTTAGGCTTCCATCACAAATGCATGAATGTAAAAGTATTTGAACTTAGAATTCAATTCAACCTGTATTTAACCAGGAGTAGTCTTTATATATTTATACAGCACTTTTTTGCAATAGAGTGTATCAAAGAAGCTTTACAGAGATAACCGGAAAATAATGCAACAAAGTTTGTTTTGGCTTTACAGCAGCTCTAAAAAAGCAGGACAATCAATAATTTTGATGAATATTGATCAACTTATTATTGGTCTAATGAAAACAGGCATTTTTATTATATGCATTTCTAAATTCAAGTGACAGATCTTAATATGATAATGCGGTGCTGCTAATATCACTCATAAGCTGCTCTGTCTCATATTTTCTCATTCGACACCCCTCCTTCTGCTCTTCACCTCCGTCCCACATACAGATGTCTGCTGATTCGCCTGTCAGTCAACTGTCAGCAATGCATAATTCTGAGCATGTGGTTAATATTCAGTCCTTTGCTGTGTCTTCGGTCTCTCATTGAGCAGAACAATGTAGTCGTGATTCTAACAGGCAAATGAGAACGATGAGAGAGCTGAATATTTAGCTATGTACTGACCTGATCGCTGCTATTGTGCACGGGCTCGATGCTGTATGAAAAGTTGCCATCTGAGAACATCCCTCTGTAGACACACCAAACTCAGAGCTTTATCTTGGCAAAAGGAGCTTTCAAAAAGTATTTAATAAAATGGCAAATGGCAAAAGCATATTTCATAATGTGAAACATCAAAAGGATAAACTGTGGATTTATTTTTTACAGCCATCTTGATCATATTTACCAGGGGTGCCAATACTTCTGACCACAACTGTATACTATATAGAATATTTTAAAAGGTTTTTCAAACATTGTTTTAAAAAAAAGAAAGGGGTGGGGGTGGGGGTGGGGGGGGGGTTACATGGATGTTGCACACATAGTCAAGGTGTTCAAAAATGCCCAAACAGACATATCAATATTGATACCAAAGTGTATATAGAGAAAACAACATTAAAAATTATAGAAGCTTGTTTCCGCCATGGAGTAATAATAATTTTTTTTTTTTTGACTGCAATTGCAAGTTTGAATCTCACAATGCTGACCTTATAACTCACAATTGCGAGTACTATGTGTGTGTGTGTGTATATATATATATATATAAATAAAAAATTCTCAATTCTGATAAAAAGTAAGAATTGTGAGAGAGAAAATTGAGAGAGCTTCCAACTGAGGTGAAGGAGTGTTTCTTTAAGGGTAATTATTGTTGAAGTAGCTAAAAGGTTGCTGCTTACTGTAGGCCGTGACAGGTGGAGAGAGCGGCCCATGACCTCTGCACTCCCCTCACGTGACCGTGATAGTAACAGTGCTCTCCTCCCTGAAATCTCACACACACACACATCAAACATTGCACCGAAGTGAAATGATTACGCCGTGAACACTTAACAGCCCTCAAATATGACAGTAACCAAGGCAACATCCCCCTATTAAAATTTATTAGATCACTTTTCTAATGTCCATCAAATGCTTTTAGCACACCATTCTTCCTGTCTGGCATAAAAAGGGTCCATACCCCCCAGTCCATATGGCTATATAGTGAAAATGGTGCATCCAATCACTTAGTAAAATAACAGCACACCTCTACTAGATAAGAGACAGGATTTGAAGAATCACACTCTCAATCCAATTTAAGAGCCATGGGGTCTGTAAGCGGGCAGCCACACACTGAACGCGTGGGAGACGTTCATGGCAGTGGTGTGATTGGCGTACCCGAGGTATATTTGCAACTATTGCTGGGATTTCATTTGACCAGTCAAGCTGTAGTTTTCTGCACTGCAGTCCTGGTTCTTCTGTGTCTCTGCTGCAGTGTAGTTGCTTAATGACTTCAGCTTCTCCACTCAATGCTTCATTCTTCCTGTGTGTGTGTCTCTCTCTCTCTCTCTCTCTCTCTGACTCAGTTGGCCAAAGTGGACTAGAACTGTCTATAAGCAGTTGTCATGGCAACAGCATTACAATTGGTCAAATGCAGCTGACACTGAACAAGAGGGGCGGATGCTTTCCCAGGCTCCTTTGCCTCACTGCATCAAAGTCGAGCAGTAAGAAAGGGAGCGGGTATATTCCGAGTCCCATAAATCCCTCACAAGTTTACATTAAGAATGACAGTGACTTATAATATTACTCAAAAATCATTATGATATTCAATTCATCAGACACTTTTATCCAAGGTGACAAAAGGAAAAAGAGAAACAAAAGCAATTTGTCAAAAAGCTAATAATATTCGTAATATACAATGCCTTTAGTGGAGAGAAGTGGAGAAATGCACAGAAGAAACATTACAATTACAAAACAGTCACATATTCTTTGTAACAGGTGAATTAATATTAATAAATTTGGTCATTATAATGATATCAATCCCTAACAAAAATCAATATAATGGAATAAAAATAGAAAACGAGAAATTGTTTTCCTTACCGGACTCTGAAAAGGTCGCCTGTCCTTATCGAACTGGCGTTCAACATAGTTAGATGACAAGAGATCACTGCAGGCACAAACACACCATTAATTTACTGCTGAGAGGGAATGAGAGTGTGTGTCTCTGCTAGTGTGAGATTTTGCACATACTGATTAAGCTCCAGGTCTAAAACAAACGGGATTCCAAAGGCCTTCACCAGGAATGAGATCTGAGCCAAATGAATAGGCTGAGAAAGAAAAACAGATAAAGGCAGGTTGGTTACATACTAAAAGAACCATTTCTCATTTCATATACACATAATGCCTTTTTAAAACACATGACTGGGATGCCAAGTCTGATAAAAAAACACTTTTGCCAATCAAAAAAGAAAGAGCTCCAAAATTAGCTCTCTATCCCAAATATCAAAACTCAAAATGTTATGCGTTATATACATAATTAACTAACTAGAATGTTATGATTCCAAACATAAGTAGAGAGCCACCTAACCCAGAGTGCATATCAATGCGTCATAGGTGCATTATGCTACCTTCTTTTGGATAATAATAATAAAACATCTAGTTTAAAATGTAATATTTTACCCAATATTTGTATGTTATCTTTATACTGGTTAGCATTGTGTAGTTTGTTTAAACAAAGTGTTTGTATTTATCATTTGTCAGTCGCTTTAAATGTCAAATGATAAAATCGTCTGCTAAATGAATAAATGGAAAAATATAAGTGGAAACTCTGTCCCACTATGTACTGACATTTAAATTAATAATTTTATACAATGCAGTTGTTGAGTACATGCATTTTTACATTTGTACATCTACTAAAATGCCTGCTAATGTCCATCTAATTACAGTGTAATTATAGAAATGAATTACAACTGTAATTAGATGGACATTAGCAGGCATTTTAGTAGATGTAAAAATGCATGTACTCAAAACAATTTTGCAAAACACTTTGTGCTATTGAGGTGGGATATAGGTACAGTTTGGGACAGGTTTGGTGATACTGTAAACTCAAACTCTGTTCCTAACTATACCTATATCCCACCTCAATAGCAAGTAAAATGTACATGATTTTTCTTATGCAAGTACATAGTAACCTAGTTAAAGACACTCTTTTGGAATCATGTAGTGATGTGGTGTTCCAAATCGGTAACTTCAGTTCAGATGCTTCAGAAGAGTTTAGCAATTTCTATAGTGACAGACATTATTCTGTTGATGCAGTCTGTGACACAACTGGATTCCAATATATGTACCAACAGCAACTTCACTCTCCGATTTTCAAACAACACATTTTTCTTCAAACCAAATCAAATCTTCCAAATGTAATAACTTGCTCTCCTTCTAAAACAGCTTTTTGGTTTTAAACAAAACACCATCAACCCCTCCTCTCCATTTTAAACTAGCCAGTCAAATTCCTGATCAAAAATCAAGTCCAGCCCTACCCTTTGACTTGTTTGCCTTTCTGAGAGTGAGAAAGGACAACGGAGATTAAGTGTCACAGGACAGACTCAGACAGAAGTCGTCGGGTCCAGTGCCTGAAGGACGGTCAGGTAGAGTTGGTGTGTGATCTGCACCAGTGTCAGGTGAGACAGCTCAAGGTTATGAGGATATAAAATGGCCTTTGACAGACAGGTGGTATATATTGCACCCATGGTTACAGGAGACGAAACGGTGTGAGTGTGAAATGTGATCACCTTGCAATACTTGCAGTCGAAGGCATGAAAACGAATACCTACCTCAATGCAAGAAGCGGAGAGTGCATCCACACTAATTTATTTTACTAAATAAATCATTCAAAAACTTAGTCTCACACTGTAGAGTAGGTCAGATCGAATACAGCCAGTGATGGGTAGAAGGTAAAACAATACCATATGTTAAAGCAAATAAATGCTCAGGATCCCATTGTATGAAATAACACAGCTATGTTCCACATAAGTAAATATTTGGGCACAAAATATCAACTTGGGTTTTATATATTTTATTAACTCAATTCTAATAAATGCTTCTAAACGTAGCAATAAGGTGCCACTTACCCTCGTAGTGTACATAGCTGATGATTTAAATCCATTCTTCACAGTATATAATACTCAGAATCCATGGAGTTGAAATTTTGCTTGGTTTATAATTAAAATATATAACTAAGTATTTTAAATCAGGTCCTGCAGGTCCCGTTGCATACTAAACGTGCATAGTAAGTCTGTCATAACACTGAATACTATTTGGTATCACGCATCTATCAAATCAGTAATATCAGTACCAGTATCAGCAAAAATCATAACAGCAATAATCAATCAATCAAACTCAGTTCCAAAAATCATGAATATGGAATCTAAACACTATGCTACAAGAGAGGTTTATAGTGCTTTCATAGAAAATTTCAGTTAAGCAAACAGAAAAAAAATCAACTTGGCAAACAATATATGCACTCCTGAAGCAAAGAAGATAAGTAGAAAAATTATGCTCTCATCTACATAATTTAGATCAAATTGCAAAGCACAATCCAAGCCACAGCGATCGGTCAGTCAAAAACAATTCAACACTCTCATAAAAAAGGATGTGCTTGTCACTGGATCAGTACCCTTAAGGAACATCTTTAGCCCTAAATCTTTCATAGAAATATAGTAGGTTATACATTACTAGTCTAAGGTACTAACATTAATTTTTATTTTATTTTATTTTTTTGGGGGGGGGGGGGGGGGGGGGGGGGGGGGGGGGAGTGTTAACATCAGAAGTGTTAAGACTAAAAGTGTTTTTATCAGTGAGAGTGGAGCAAGAAATTGAGAATGGGGAGCAGAGCTGGAAAACAACAGCAGAACACTTAAAATTTTGATGTGGTGTCAAATCAATCTGTTTATTAAAGTTTAAGCTTTTTGTCATGTTTTTGGTGGTTGTTTATAAGTTGATGCTCTGCCTTCTTTTGGAACTACTTTCATTGGTGAAATTGCACGTAATGTATTTGATATTAATACAATCACTCTATGTGATGAACAAATATAATTTGGGCTTTTATTCACACACAAACAATGACTGATGCATTTAAATAGATCACAACAAAAATGGTAATTGGAAGCTCAAATACGTTTGCATGATGCTCAACAAGAACAAAAAAGTATGGTTTAACTTCCTTCAGAAGACCAGTTGGTTCATATGGATTATGTTAAGAGTATTTTTATGACTTTTTGAATCTGCTAAGTTTTGGTGACATGATTTTCAATTCAAAGGAACAGAAATCTCTCAGGTTTCATTGAAGCAAATTTATTATGCTCCATTTTACAAGATGTAATATCAGCAAGTAATATAAGTAAATATAAGTAAAATATAAGTCTTAAGTATCCCCAGAAGTTTTAGCTCAAAATACCCCATAGATAATTTACTATAAAATGTTGCAAATGGCCATTTTTTTGTGTGGAAGGGAAAACATGAGTGGGAATGCATGTATCTTTAAATGCAAATGAGCTGCTGCTCATTTGCGGTTTTGATTATCATGGTCACGCAGGTCTTCATCATCATGAAAGTTTATTATTAGCATATGTTTTAAAACAGTCTAAACTTCTATGGTTTTCTGAGCACACACACTTGAAGCAGCTGGATGGAAAGCTGGCTGTTAGACACCACGTCCCATTTTACATTTATGCATTTGGCAGACGATTTTATCCAAAGCAACTTACATTGCATTTGAGGTACACATTGACATTTTATTTAGCTCTTGCTTTTCCTGGCAATCAAACCTATGACCTTGGCATTGCACCTAAACTGCCAAATGCACATAAGGTTATGTCAAAAACACACAAAGTTCACATATAGGCAGTCGGTTAAGTCTGTGAACGTAAACAGCAGGGAAAGAAATTGCAATGTGTATTATCTGTGTATTAAAGTGAAAGCAGAGTAATATACAGTATCTACTGCTATGCTTATGCATTTAAAAATAATCAAACAACAAAAGAAAAATAGAAAGATCACTGGTTGTCAAATGCTGCTCACATCAAATTCAAGGCACTGATGTTTGCCTACAGAACAACCACTGGCTTAGTATCTTTATACCTAAACTCATTACTCAGACCTACGTGCCATCCAGTTCTATTAATATATGGCACCTATGGTACCATCTCAAAGAAGAATCACAGTGCACAAAACCACTTTTGCAGACATTTACCTGGACTGCCTAACACAACCCGAGCTGTTGAGTCTTTAACCATTTTCAAAAAATGCCTGAAGACGCATCTTTTATACATTTCTTTGGATAAAAATTTCTGCTAGATGATTAAATGTAAACGTTAATTTCTAACTTGAATGTTACTGGTAAATGCTCTGTCAAGAAGATAAACATGGCAGACTGTGTACATCTCAGGGCGGGGTCTATGCTAATAGGGCAGTCTGTCAGCAGTCATGGGCGGGGGCGGGGGCGGGGCCTGTGCAATGTGATGTCACATTGCATAGAAACTACAAATGACTTGTTCTGAGACACTGCTTATTAGTTTTGGAGATAAAAAAATATAATGGATTTTTACTATTATAGGGTAGTTATGTACACACACTGCTGACACACATTTATGTTCAAACGCATAATAGGTCCCCTTTAAAATAGCTTAATTTGTGTCTCAAAGATGAGAACATAAATAAATGTTTGGGTGAAGTAACATCACCATTATTCAGTCACACAGATTTAGTCTATACCTGCACTGAAACAGATCAGTTTACTCTTTCTCCAGCTGTTTATATTCCACTGTCCTCTAAAGCAAGAATCCATTACTACATTAAAGTATACATTTACAGGTAGAACCTTTAATGTGCACTTTACCTCTCTGATAAAGGCTTGGTGCCAATTCTCTCTCTGCTCAATAGTCTAAGGAATTGTAATGGCTAAGAATGTTTTTTATTTCAAGGCAATAAGTGGGAGCCAAATTGATTGATTTAGGAATCAGTCACTTTAAAGTAAACATGCATGATATTTCACATTTTTGTACATTGCATCTGGTGCAACAGACCCAGATGGACAACTGAGCAAAGAGCTGAGAATACTACAATAGTATTGGTAACCAGACGCATAATCAAATTCACCAAAATATTTCATTAACATACATAAAAAGCCAAAATAAATAGAATTTTCAAATCATGGCCTCTTTAAAACATAACAAATGAAAGAGTATTCACAACCCATTTAGCATCCTTAATTTAATGTGCGTCAAAGTGACAAAGAACATGCAACTTGAAAAATGGAGATAGAACATGGAGATAGAACATGTCTATGTCTGATAGTAGGCCTATCTATGGGTAATGTCAATTAAGTAGGCCTAGAACAATGGTGATGTGATGGTTAAAGAGGATTTAGTGAAATCAGCCAAAGAGTAAAATAATTTCAGAAGCACCAAGTTGTTATAGGTTGTTTTTTGGTGAAAGTTTGGGAAGAAAATATGTTGTTTTCCCCTGGAATGGCGAGCCATATGTATCGCAAACGATAGGACAACATGAGCATTAAGAAAGTACAGTAATTGGGGTCAGTTTTGATTTCATGTATCGGTGGAGAGTTACTCACATGTGCTCCATCAGCATCACTCTTTACTAGGGTACCCAAGTGTCCGTGCGGCAGCTCCTCCTCCGCGTCAGTCCGCTGCAGCAGTCGCTGAGGCTCCGTGCGCTCCTCCGCAAACGCGTTCTGCTCGCGCCCCCGTTCCGCTCCGTCCCGCTTGATGCTGCTCCCCCAGCCTTTCAATATAGGATACAGTTTTTTATTAAAAACTGTACGACAATCGTCAAAGCCAGCCACGATTCGACGTATTAATGATTGCAATGGGTTTACAGCCACTACACTTTATCTAGCCTGCGGCATTGCGCATTCTGGCGCGACACTGAAAATTCACAGCCATGCCTGTGAAAGAAAACGGGGCCATCCGTGAAATCAATTCGCTGCACCTGTTGGTGCACATTGTACATAAATAGCTACACCAATTGAGCTTATATTAATATCACGAATCCGCTCCCAACGCGGCGTCCGTCGCTCACCTGTCACGGCGAGTCGCGCGGTCACCGCAGCCCACAGGAGGAGGCAGCGCGTCGCCAACATGATCACATACTCCTGCGGCTTCAACCGGAGCGAAAAGATGCGAAACGTGACATTTACCGCCTCATCCTGTTCCGCAGCGATGTTGAAGTCACGAGGAAGACGTTAAGGGCATCCGTGGAGCACAAGACGATACTGATGGAAAAGACTTTAGAAAGTGTCCGTGATGTCTGCTTATATCGCTCGTGTGTTGTCGGTCAGAGATTGCGGGTGGAATTCATGTTGGGATTGAAACGCGCCTTCTGCGGGACTCCCACCCGCACCTCCTCCCTCTCTCCTCTCCTCCCCTTCACACCGCACTCACATTCAACATCAGATTTCACTTCTGTAACCTAAAGGAAATACCACGCTTACAAGACAATAGAATAAAAGTAAACTATTTTACTACGTGTTATATATTTTATATAATTACAATTCTAATCAAGCACAACAGAGCACATTGCATTCATAATGATGATTTTGCAAGAAGCGATACAGTAAGATGAGTATGTGTAAGGGGTTCCTATCATCTGAAGCATATCAAATATTCTCGTCCTCAGCAATATCTCTCATACCCAAGGATTAAATCGATCTGTAGTTACTTATTACCTTTCCCATCTCCAAAAAACGCTAAATCATTTATAGACTATATTCAGGGAACACCGGAAAGACAGATCTTGATGCACGAGGAATCAGCTAATGTAGCATTTATACTATGGCTGAATGGAATAATGGCATGCTGCTAATTGCACACAACGCAAGTTGTCTACTTAAAGATATCTATAGAAAAAAAGTGTATGTAATTTAAACTGGAGAAAAAGAATTTAAAAACCACTGACGTTTGTATTGATTATTTTGTCACATTGGAAATGAAAGGTCAAATCAAGTGCATTTCATTGTGTAATAGTTTCTGTTTATAAAAAAAAGAAAAAAAAAAGATTACCAATAAAACAAAATCAAAACTAACAAGCCACTGACATAACATCTCCTTCAACATAATAGATCCATTCATCATAAACTAATTAAAACTAACCTGAAACTAAAAAGACTAGCTAACATTAGGTGAGAAATACATTCAACAAAATTTTTACATAAGCACACAGAGACCATTTTGTCTGATTTTAATTATAAAACTCAATACTGCTACATTAGCATCTAGAATAGAAGTAAACAGCTTTTAATACATGAACAGTACAAATACCAAAACAATAAAACAATGCAGTAAAATAATGATAATAAAAAATATATATTTTCAGGGCATCTTTTGCCCCAAGGCCTTCTTCATTAGGCTAATTTCCAGTGTTAATGGAAAATCATATAAACTCAAGATTTTAGTTATGCTACAGAGACAACAGTGGTACACACTCTACATAATCCTTTCAGAGCTTCTGTACATAGTTCTGTCACTAAAAGATGACCTAAACATGAATTGGTATCAAATAATTAAAACACTGTCCATTGTAAAAGTCATACCAATACACCTATTCTGGCACATCTGCAGAAAATCTGAAAGTTGTTTTTTTAAAATGACCTCAAAGACCTTTATGAAAGCACAGGACATTTCTGCCTTTACAGTGTATCCTACCCGTGCATGTTCTTCAAAAACCATTGCATCATTGTTCAACCATCAACACTGCCTCTAAACTGGAGTGAGGCCAGGCACAGCACTTAAACTAATTGGATAATGCCCTCCAGCAAAGCCTCATTAAAGTCTCAATACCAGCACATGTTCCTGGATATTGCTGCTGAAAAGTCATGGTCAACACACAAAGAAAGAGAGCACCAAAAGAGAAGTCATGGAGGTCACTCGAAGACGAGAGTATGAAATGCTTAATACTGAAAAAGCCTTTGTCTGTGAATACAATGAAATACAAAACTTTTCACAATTCAGACAATAAGTCTTATTTCTCAACGAATGGCGATCGTAATCTTAATTCAATTGTATAAGTGAAAATGAGGATGAATGAGAATGAAGGAATTCATCAACAGTTGCAATAATCCTATTGCGTGTATTGGTGCAACATCCTTCCCAAAAACATGAATCAAGAAGGTTGCAATACTGAGCACAATCGTGACGTATAGCTCCCATCCTGCATGCCAGTGTGTGGTTTTTGTAGTAAACGATCCAGGTCATCATGCCCCTCTTTAGCCTGAGGAGGAACTGCAGTTGGAAGCCATGACAAGAGTCCAGAGTCCCAATCTGACTCCGAAGAGGCCGTGGACCATGTGAGGTTAGGGAGGAGAGTAGATTCAATGCAAACAGAGGCTCCAGAGCACGACAGGAATGAGCTGTTTGAGGCTTTACTGACTGAGGTATGGCAGATCTCTTCAGGAATCAATACTGGAGGATCATGATATTGATGGCTCTGTTGCTGATGGTTTTCCTGAAAGAATGGAACCAGATGAGGAGGGTCCAAATCAGATGAGCTAGTGGTTACTTGGGATTCCACTGGATCAAACTCATGTGACTTCTCAGCATGGACAGCATGTTGGTCAACTGGAGGGAAATAGTGTATACTAGGAGTAATATAATTTAGGGAAGTCTGATTCATAAAAGATGATTCTTTCAGGGATGATTTAAGGGTTTCTAATAATGCACCTCCAGTTTGATCATTCATCTTTGTGGCAAAACCCACTTTGGAGACTGGCAAGCATGACATGGTGGAAAGTACAGATGAGTATGGTCTTATCCAGGGAGCACTAGAATCCAAGGATAGCCTTGGCTTTTTGCATTGACTAATCTTTCTTCTCTTGGCAGGTTTTGGACTTGGAGTAAAGGACCTGCAACGCTTTCTTAAGTTAACTATAGAAAATGGGTAATCTGACAAATGTGGAAATGGTAGTAAATGGGGTAAGGTAAAGTAAGAGATGCCAAACTCTGGAGACCGAGCAATATCTTGGGCTAATTTTAGTGATTGTTTTGTTGAAGACAACTTTCTATTGTCCATCACAAACTGGCTACAACTTTCAGAATTACAATCTTCCCCTCCATGGACTAGCATTTTAGGGATCATTGACCACATTTTTGAACCATGGTCCCAATTCTGATTTTGGCAGGCTGTGTTAGGAACAGTACCTGTAAGACTCTCTGGCATATGCAATACAAGTTGACCATTACCACTTTGACATTGATCCTGAGATTCAAGGACATATTCATCACCAGAGATGGTACATGGGATTGTCTCAGAGGGTGTGATAGAAGAGAGGCTTTTGAGTTTCTTCTTTTCAGACTGGGTTTTTGAGAAAATGTGCTGTGGGACTATATCCATGCAGAGAACACCAGATTGAAAGTCTTGAACCTTTGTGGTGCAGCTGATGTAAAGGCCTAATTTGTCATGGTCAAGAGGATCAGAGCAGTTGTTTTGAATTGTAGCAAAATTTGAGGTTGCATTTCGTGATCCAGGTGGACTGTGAATAGGTTCAGGAAAGTTTTCTCTGTTGTCTAAAGCTGAAAAAAACACATCAGTAATTGGCAGTAGATGACTAAAGTCTTCAAAAAGTGGAGTCTGCAGAGATGTTTCATCCTCACAGATAGTATTCTGTATCTCAGTTAAATTACTTAAATGTAACGGAGAAGAGCCTGCCGATGACCTGAGAGAAAAATAATAAATAGAGTTAAAACAGAAAAAATCTAACATTCAGTGTTGGACTAACATGGCAAAAGTGGAAATCAACATATCAATGTACTGCTTCCTATCAAAGAGAGTTTTTGTAAAATAGGCCCTTACTTGATTAGCGTTGGATCCACTCTTCGATTTGGATTACAAACAAAGCTAGCATGCATGCCTGCCGTTAGAGTGTCCACTACAGCATAGTTACTGTCATTTTGAATGAAAGAACGATGCATCTCAGATTGCAAGTGCTAAAAAAAAATTAAAAAAATGATTTTGGCAGGTTTGATATAAATTTATGGAACTTCCTAATTGATATTAGGGGATCTTACAAAATATTTTGTTAATTTTTGCACAAAAAATACCAAATGGACTCACCTCATACTGGTCTTTGTAGGGCACGTGGCAACACTCACAATAGCCTGAACTTTTCTTAGTAGGGCCTTTGGGAGTGGCACTGCTAGTGGGTTCTTCCTTTTTCCTGAGAAAAAATAAATAAAATAAAAACTTGCAGTTTTGTGTGACAGTGCAGATTTGATTACCAACTTCTCCAAAAGCAAAGAGCATACCTGAAATTGTCCTTGGTGGGATCTTCATCCTTGCTTTTACCAGACTGCCGAGGAATGAGGAGCTCAAAAGGGCTATATTTGCCTGAGTAACTCAACATCGGGAAACTCAGACTCTGTGCATAGTATGGCCTGAACTTCCTGTTTATAAAATAAATAAATATTTAATATGAAATAAAATGACAAGCTTCTTTGAACAAGTAGTCATTTTTGAGATAGACTCTCACTATTGAGATTTTTGTTATTGGCTTGATACACCTCAGTACAGTGAAAATCTCTGTAATTTGGAAACTTTAGACAATACACAAAAAAAGAAACAACAATGTTTCAATTGCAAAGTATTTAGGTAGATAACATCAAGATTTCATATAAATGTATATATTTGTATTGAAAATACCTAACTGGTGAAAATATTTCATGTACAGTCAAGTTGTCTTCATTTAATTTTCAGTGTAAAAATAAAAAAATATAAAATATATATATATATTTATAAAATGTATTTATGGCAAGGCAGTGACAAATTATTTTGCATAATAAATTTTAAAAATGCTTTTTTTTTAAGAGACCCATCTCATAAAACCACAATATTACTAACTAGTCTATTAAGTAAGAAAAAGAGTAATTGGTACATTTAAATTAGACCAATCTACATTTTTTTACAAAGCTGACAGTTACAACCAATTAGCTTACTTATGGGCAGTAATTTTGAGTTGAGATTTAGCACGATACAGAATATTTCAAGCTATGCTGGCACACAGATTCTCATATGCTACAGTCATACTTAAGTAAACTAACAGCAACAATAATTTCCATACAATTGTGGAACTGTAGGCATTCTGATCAAATTCTAGCATTGTTTTACCACTAAGGACACAGGTGAGCAAGAACATTGGCTGTGTCCAAAAGCTTAAGAAGCTTAGACAGACTTGCTGTCTTATTCGTCCATTTTCTGAGAGATTTCTGGAGGCAGCGTAATAGTTTAATGATATACAGCTAAATAAAGAGAGCTTTTGGTCTAGGTAGAAATTACATGAAAAGTGGAAAACATTCGCAACTTTCAAATGCAATCTTTATTTATGGGCAGATGACGTGACGCATGTTTTTTCTGTAATTAAGTGTAAATGTTTACTGAACTGCATTTCTCAACTAAAACAACACATGCCAGTGGGGCATAGAACATCATTTTATTTCAACATTATGATTTTGGGACGTAAAATGTATTCATATTTCAAGATGAATAGCAAAATTTCCTGCGGTGTGACTAACATTGATGACTCATCAAATGTAAATATTAGTAAAATAAAGCAGATATGTTTTGTGCAGCTAATAAATGCCTTGGCATTATTTTGTATGTATTTGCTTAACTTAAGTTTTCAAAATGCTAAAAAGTACTAAATAATATTTACAGTACATTTAGTTTTGAAACACAAATGCTGTCCTGCAGTGTGACAAAGGATATAAGATTTTTGTACTGGCAGTTATATGGACAGCCATAGGGGTCTTTTAGTCAACACCCCTACCAGGAAATCTCCCAGATGTTTGGATGTGTTATAGAGGTTAAAAGGTGACTGTTAATCTTGTATTAATTTGATAAATATCATCAATTCTGTCAGCCCATGAACATGTCCATTTCTGATAGTCCTGTGGTGTGACTGACCTAGTTTGAGAAAAAAGAAAAATATTTAATTTATATTCAGGTTTAAAACAATGAACTTATTCAATTACTGTAATGTCCAAGCTTAGTATATTGTATAGCAATGTATAGCAATGACTTGTATAGCAATGACTCAAAATGGCTGCCAAGGTGAAAAAGTCGTGTGGTGTGATAAGTCAGATGTCTAGCTAGATTCTCATCTGTTATGTTTGCAGTATTAAACAAATATAAATATCTCTCTCTCTATATATATATATATATATATATTTTAAACAAATATTGTCAACATTATATATAATATACCTATATTATACATAAATGTATATCGGTCTTCATTACACATAATATACCTATATTATACATATATTAAACAAATATATATCTTTCTTCATTTGTTGTATGTGTATGTTAACAGTCACTGATCAATGTTTTTAAAGTGGTTTTTGACAGTTTTTAGGGTTAGGGTTAGAAATGTTAGAATGTCAAATGTCTCTTCACTGGAATGTTTTTTTAAAGAGCTGAATTGATGATTTTAACATGCTTTTAATTATGTCAGCATGATTGTAATGACTTTCTCCTGAGAAAAAATATATTTGTTTAGTCTTTTATGTTAAAAATAGAAATTGATGGTCTTTAGGACTGGGTCTGATTTGACGCCTCCAATGTTAATTATTCAGTATGTCTTGTTCACTATGTTTTTAGTTCAAATTCATACACCAAGTAATAAGATTGTACTGATATGTTGCATTTTCATTAATGTTCAAATAGAGATGCAAATGAATTTGTTTATTACAGAATTACTCAAATTTCACCAAAAATGTTCATACAGTCTCATTTCGTCCTGTGGTGTGACGCGATGTCCTGTGGTGTGACATCACTTCAAACACAACTAAACGACTTTTACTATGTTAACTAGCTTAAATAATTATATGCATTTGAAAACATTGCATAATATAATTATATTAAAAAAAATAAACATTTTCAAATATTTCTCATTTTACACTATTTCCACTGGAGTGAGTGGTAAAAGATGGCACAAGCAAAGAATATAATCGAAAAACAGCCGTGGAAAAAAATATATGCAGAATTGTAATGATCATTCTTTAAGAATACTTGTTAAACTTAAAGCATACCTGATTTGTACTTGAAATGAATAATATTTAAATATTTGAATTTTATAGTAATGTCACACATAATTTGGCATAATTTGCCTGGTGCTGAGAAAAAAGCTTAATAAATTACAAGAGGAAAAAAAAAATCTGCTAACCTCTAACAGTTTAAAAAACAACATTATTTGAATTTTACAAATGCATACAATTCTCAACCAATTTAGAAAAAAAATGCTGTTTCACCCTTATTTGCCATCTGCCCTTATTTAGCTCAACTGTCACAGAATAGAACACACACAGGATTAAGGAATATCAAAGATAGCGAAGGATACATCTATGGTGCCTTCAAAAATTGAACAGATAAAGATATCTCAGGAAACAGGTAGTGAATCTAACTAACCAATAATCCAGACATCCCTTGATTCCTAAACAATAGTCATCAGTGTGGAAGTTTATGTTTTTCTTTATTCTTTTGTTTGGTTGTGGAAAAACGTAACTTGGGCAAGATGTCATGACTAGTAGGGATGCACCAATACCACTTTTTCCAGAACAAGTTGGACACTTAATACTTAAATCAAAATAGATATTAGCTTCAGTTATTTTCATGCACAATTATGACTTTTAAAATGTAATGTGGGAGCTACTGTTACTTTCACTGTTCATATTACTGCTCATATTTTATCTTTAATAGCACAGTGAATATTTAGAGCTGCTAATTTTCCAGTGACACGTTTGAGAAATTCACAGACATACTTTGCAATTTTAATTCCATCTAAATCTGCCAAGTGAGTGTTTCTCTCACACAACCCGTGTAAAAATTACAAACAGTTTTTTTTTTTTTTTTGTCAAACTTAATGGTCTTCAGAGAAATCTAATACCACCCGAAAGCAAATGTCAAGTCACCTTTATTTATATAGAGATTTTTACAATAGAGATGGTTTCAAAGCAGCTTCAAAGTCGTCATAGAAAAACAAAAAAACTAGAAGAGCAGACCAATTGATAACACTGAAGAATATTAAGTGTCCCCAAATAAGCAAGTTTGGTATCGGAGCATTTTAATGAGTTCAACTATGAGCACAGTATCAGCCCTACTATCGTTACTGGTATAGGTACTAACTAGTAATGCAAACTAGTACCAACAAGCCTTGCAATAAAACCCCCCCACAAAACTAGTAATGAATTGTTTTAGCAGGTTAAAGATTGTGATGCTCACAGAAACATGATAATTGTAACAGGGTTCGTACAGATAATGTAAAAGGAAATTCCAAGACTTTAAGCACTACTATTTTGGTTTTCAAGGACACCAATCAAAGACCTCACTTATCAAAACAATATGTTTCAAATTCTAAAAATGGTAAACGAGTAAATAAAGTGCAACTCATGCAGGTATACAATAACTGTGGCAACTTTAACCACTGAAAGGATACAACAAATATATCGCTTTCCTTATTCAAACTGATTTTATTCATGAAAATATGACATCCCTGAAGAATGAAAGCAGTATCAAATACTTCTGAGCAATATCACGGTCATAAATCATGCAAAATTACTTTGTCCATATCAGTTTTCCAGGACCTAAATTTCAAAAAGTCAAATTCAAGTAATTCAAAACACTTTAAGTACCTTCTTTAAACCATGCGTTAATATTGAAGATACTATAGATAACTGAAATGACCAACGCTGGTTACGAACATAACTGAGGTTCTATGACTAAGTGGAAGAAAGCCAGAATCAGTGCTGTAAGCACTAGTGGAAAATCCCTCATGCTTGAACTTAACCGACAGTCGAATAACAAAATTGTTACCTCATGACTCATCAGGTGAAAAGTCTAAAACACCTTAACACGTCATAATCGATCTCTAGATAATTCTCGCGATACCAAGTGACCAGAAACTCTGGCGGTCTTCCACTTAGTCACAGAATCATGGTTGCGTTCGTAACAAGCATTCTATTTCCTATCGCTCCACACCACCAGAGGCAGTGCAGTAAGCGCTAGTGAAAGACGAATACCTACGCAGTCACAAGGAATCCCCTAGCGAAAAATCCAGGCAGGCCGAAAGTACTGCTGCACACACCACATACAATCTTTAGAAACGTGAAAATATGATGGCTGAAGTTGCCGCAGCACAAATTTCAGAAAGCGATACTGAACGCTGCCCAAGATGTTGCCAATGCACGTGTAGGCACAGGCTTCCCCCAGACTCCCCCCCCCACACACTCGCATGCATGAGAAATTACCTGCGTCACCCAGTGAGCCATACTCGGTTTAGAAAGTGCAAAACCTATGCGTCCATCACTAAACCATACAAACAATTGATAAGTCTTACACCAGGCTGCAGTCTTATCAACGTAAGCTTTCAAAGACCTAACTGGACAGAACTTCAACCTTATATCAGCTTGATTAGCTGGCAGTGCAGTCAACACAATAGGCTGATTCATAAACTGTGGAGACAACATCTTGGGTAGAAATGCCGGATTTGGCCACAAGGAAACTGTTCACACACTCTAGCGCAAACAGGGGTCACGCGATGATAGCGCATGGAATTGATTCACACGCTTTGCTGTTGTAATGGCTAAGAGGAAAGTAGTCTTAAATGACAGCCAATTAATGTTGGGGGGGACAAGGACTTGAGAACCAGACCCAAGTCGAACGTTGGGCTTCGTATTGCCAGTGAAGGACACGGTTGACTTGCTCCTTTCGGAAAAGCAACAGTCGGTCAGACACTAGCAAAGAGCCACTAAACTCGCATCCCATTGAGCAGTGTAGTGGATCAATGTCACAGCTAGAACATCAGTGAGAAAACACCTATTTACTACCATACAACTTTCCTGTGCATTCAAAACAGTGTCCCTGGCCCTCTCTGAAAACTCCAAGACAGGCCTGGCGGGCCCAATGGCCTCACTCAGTTTCAGTCTCTGGATGTGGGTGGCAAAGTCACCTTGTGTGCACCAAAACATGTTTTACCCTGAGAACCGTTTGAAAATAAAGAAGGGTAAGAAACTCCAGGGGCCTCATTTGTAAAACTTTGCGTAGGATTTATGTCCAGAAGTGGCTTACGGATGAAACATAGGAACTGCGTACGCACAGAAATAGTCGGATTTATAAAACCGTGTGCACGCACATCCTACTCGGGTTTCCCTTTATAAATCACAATCAATTATAAATTTAGCGCAGCTTTTGTGGCTTCATGTCACGCCCATAAATAGTCCGTGAAACACCCACAAATTAATATTCATGGGATGCAAAATCATGGCAAACACAGAGAGGAAATTAAAATTACTCAATGTGAAGTAGAAGTTATCTTTGGCGAGGTGGAAAAAAGGACAAAAAAAAATGTTGTTTGAAGGGCACAGTGTGGGGAATGGAAGCCCATTTCTGCCACAGAAGAAGAAACAAAAAAAGGAAAAAAATTTGCAATCGAAATTATGACATACTACATCAAAATTATGATTTACTAAATCGAAATTATGACTAAGTCATAATTATGAGATTTGAAAAGTCTTGTACACGACACAGCTAAACTGTGAACATAATAAGGAATACTTTAATCAGTTTTACTAATGATAAAATAACAACTTGTAACCTCTGGCCAATGTCATGGTTATAGATGGGTGCACCAAAAAATTATTTTGTAACATAGTGAAACGGTGCGATCGCTCGATCGAACTCGAGTTCTGTTGCAGCTTTTAGATGTGAAGGGGTTGATTTGGGACTGAGGGTTTATTAGGTCCTAACTTTGTGGATCCATCTATAACTATGACATTTGCCAGAGGTTTCAAGTTGTTGTTCAATGAAAGCTGCCACCTCTGCAACGTCCGTTTCGTTCTTTCTGCGGCAAATCGTTTCAAGGCATTTGCTCAGCGCTATTTGTTCCACGAATAATGCGAGAATTTCATCATTTGTAAAAGCACGATTAAAGTAGGTTATTTCTTAATATGTTCACAGTTCACCCTGTGTCATCTGGATCAATGTGCTCGCAAGACAGAAAGTCCTAATTTCGAGTTTAAGCGCATTTTTTATGTGACGAAAATATGATTCCGTAGCTGATGAACTACTTTTTTTTTACTATGAAAACAACTTTTTATTTATATATATATATATATCCCTAATTATCTATCCATCTATCTAATTGTATCTATATCTGCTCCACCAGACGGACACATTGACGAGAATATCAGTTTTGTACATTTCGTTCGGTTTACCATATTTATGAAGATGAATTGCATAACATGCCAATATTATTGCAGAACATATTTCACTTTTCTTTTTGCAAATACGTGTTAATTTGCATTTCTGTAGTCATTTTCGATTGATTTTGTTTGTTTTACACTGCAGATCGATCAAACGGGTATTAGTGTAGGCCAGAGGTTTTCAAAGTCTGAGACAGTGGGCCTCCCTTTTGACACAACCCACCCAACGCCGCCACCCCCACCCCTGTATCTGTACTCGGACTGGGCGGGGCATAACCCGGAAGTGGGTGGATTTTAACCCAGAAGTGGGCGGGGTTTTAGCCAGTATGTTATTTTTAACCATGCAATTGATACAGGTCAATCAGAAATTGCTATATTTATTGGTGATTAGAAAACTATTTACATGACAACATCAGCATTGAGCTTCAGATCAATGGTTTTGATCACAAACTAACTATATAGAGAACAAGTTTTGCAACAATTAATCCAACTCATGCAGTTGCAATTATGAAGAAAACTGTAATGAACAAGAGTTTTCATTTAAATTCTTTTAATTTTTTTTATGATCAGTGTAATTTTTATTTATTTATTTCCACACCAGGTATGCGTGTGTGGGAGTGAGTGAGAGAGAGACAGAGAGAGAGAGAGGGGGGACTGTGTGTTTTACGGATCACATAGTCTGACGCTGTTTTTAAGATCTGCATTCCTTTATTTTGTATGAAAAACAGCAAGAAAGCGTCAGACACTCAGTGCGCGAAGTTAAAAAACTGAATAGAGCAGCAGACGGTTAAATAAAAATCTCCGACAGGCAGAGACGCAACGCTATTCGCATTCTATCAAGAACCACGTCTGAACAAAAACCCCACGTAAAACAAACCTGAAGCTGAAGAAACCCTAAATGTTAACGGAAGACGCGCGAACCTGAGTGACAGAGAGAGAAAAACACCTATTCTCATCTCGGTGTTCTGTGCGTGAATAAGCAGGGCGGGAGGCGCGCTGTGACTAGCCTTTCACAGAACGCAGACACAGCTACCCAATGAGGATTTTTATTCAATCCGAGCACAGATAATGACTCTTATTACTCCTATAATACTCGTACTCGGCAAAAGTGCTTTATCCATACCGGATACTCGTTTCAGCCGAGTATCCGGCTCAACTCTAGTTGTTAGACTATCATTTTTTACAACTCTCCGCGCCTCCCCTGGCATGCTCTGGCACCCCCCAGGGGAGGCGCGCCCCACACTTTGAAAACCCCTGGTGTAGGCTGTTAATTGTAAGACTTGCTAACCGATAGTTGTACCTACCTCAAAGTCACCTGCTGGTGGTAGATCCTTTTGCTATTTAGTTCCTAAACTCTGGAACACTCTTCCTAGCATTGTTCGGCAAGCAGATTAAAAACATCTCTTCAACCTGGCATAAACAACACATTATAATATTTTAAATTCAAATCATGTAAAATGATTGTTAGACTGCATAATTTAGGTCAGCCAGAACCGGGAACACTTCCCGTAACACCTGATGTACTCGTTACATCATAAGAAGAATGGCATCTACGCTAATATTGGTCTACATTTATACAGGGGTTACTGTAGTCAGCCAGATCAGGGTCATGTGCAAATCAGATAAAGGACCTGCACCTCGACACAACCACAACACAGCCCTGAAGTGTCAGCAGAGGCCATGACTCTATTAATCCCTCCCCTGTGAAGGACTTATAAATCCGATCTTCAACCAGACAGAACTGGATTAAATATTTTGAGTGCCCCGATCTCAATCTGACTTCTGATCTTAAATGTTGTTGATATCATAAATCACACACTGTTTGTTTGTTGGCCAAAGGAGAACTGGTCCCACGACTGAAACTGGTTTCTCCCAAGATTTCTGCATTCTGTCACCTGCTGGAGCTTTGGTTCTTTGTCACTGTCGCCTCTAGCTTGCTTAGTTGGGGACACTTACCACTTAATATTCATCAATATTATTGATTAGCCTGCTCTTCTAGAGATGCTGTACAGTCAAAACAAACCTCTTTGCATAATTTTCCTGTTACATATGAAAAGCAGCTTCCTCCATTGTAAAAAGCGCTATATAAATAAAGGTGACTTGACTTAAACAAGTTTTAGAGACAGACATGCATCAATCCAAAGCTTCCGCTGCAGCTGGGCTAAAAACTCGTCAAGGTACCAATGGCAGCCATTGCAAATTATTTCGACATAACCACACTAGCCGTCAAGCTTGCACAAGAGTGCCTCAAGCTGTGCCACAGCGGTTAACTATAACACCCATGGCCTGTAGTGCAAGTTCAGTTAGGTCAGATGAATCTTCAATCAGAGAGGAGTGTAAAGCCACAAGCATATGCGCCAAAGAATTAGAAACAGTCAAGGCTTGCTGTGAAATTGTATGCACGAGACAGTAGCTCACCAGTGTGTCTGCACTCAACATTAGGACAGCACATGTTTTCTAGATTCTATAGATGGCATGCTACCAAGTCCTACTGTTTCTGTGTCCTGCCTCTGTGCGGGCTAACTGATCCAGATGAGTAGCCTTTGAGTTTTACAGTGCAGACACTAACACCGATGTAAAGTCATTGCACTGAGGCATTGTAAAGGATGCTCTCCGTGCACGACATAGAAAAACATTCTCAGAGCCCACTGCTGCTTGGGTGGGATCCAGATTAACGCAAGCAAGTTAATGGTCCTTCCAGCGAAGCAACAATTGATGTAGGCCCACCTGACTTTACAAGCACAGTCTCACTGCAAGAGTGACGCGATTGATCGGCAGGCAAATTTTCCTCAGCACCTGACATTGCTGAAGTAGCTTCAGAAAGCGAGTAAGAGGCAGTCCCTGACATCACATATAACTCCTGGGTCAGATAATGCCTCATTAAGATGATCCATATCAAGACACACAGGACACTGCTGATGGCCTTCCATGATATCCATTGTGCTAGGGCATGTAGCGCATCCATGACAAGTTAAATACCCGCCTTAAACCCAAAAGAAAAAGTCATTGATATCTGCACACGATGAACACACATCGCTCTCAAACCAAGGCAGCTAGGGCTTCCAAGTGCATCAAACTTACAGACAGCCAGAAGATTGAAGCCTCTCTCCAAAGCATTGTGCCTATAAAATATCACTTGTATCAACTAATGCGATGACAATGACGTAACAGCTCGTAAAATATCCTGAACTCTTCAGACAGGAACAAGAAAGAGATTATGACGTGTTAAAGTGTTTCATAGCTGAAGACATGTCATGAGTCACAAGGCGACAATTTTGTTATTGGATTTTCGGTTAAGCGCAAGCACAAAGTGCTTCCACTAGTGCTTACAGCACTGCCTCTGCCAGTCTGGAGAGATAGGAAACAGAACTGCATTTTTCACAAACTCTGTAAGAGCCAGGGTGAGAGATTGCATGTGCATCTGTTAACAGTCATCAGGGTTGCTGTCATGATAAAACTTGAGCCTCCAATAAACAATGCCATGTGAAACTATTGTGTTTTGAGTTCAAGAATTTGGCAATAATCTGAGCATTGTCCAAGTTTGGTATGGTGGAGATAAACAATATTGCCAAAGAAGAGATGTACATAGTGTTGATTATACAGATATCTTCGTAATAAATGTCAAAAGAAAATAGTTAAATCTAGTTAAATCATCCACGAGAATTAGAAATGAAGTTAAATGAAAGTAAATTTGTCAGTATGGGCTACACCGAAAAATATATGCCATTAAATTAATCTCTTGCTAACTTTTTGTCAACAGTAAAATCAATACCACTGATTTGTTATTGCCAGTAAACCACTGCAATTACACACCGAGTTATAGAAATTAACAATAAACAAGATATAGATAAATGCTGAAAATCTCAATTATTTATTATTATACATTTAGGTAATGTGAATGTACATAACTTTACTGTAAATGGTTCCCTAAATGTTTTGTGCAGAAATCTAGTGACCCAAACTTTTTTTTGTTGCAAAGGACAGTAAAATGACAAGCTACTTCATCTGACCACTGCTCTATTTGCTGTAGTCTTTATATTGATGTACATATATGTGTTTGTGTGTGTGTATATATATATACATACGTATATACACATACACACACACACACACACACAAGGCATAGCATGGGCTCAAATAACCCATATCCATTAGGTTATAGTAAATATAGAATCAACAGCTGTCAAAAACTGATACACAGCCTCAATACACAACAGTTCTTTTCATTAGCCAAGAGCTGTCCTGTGCACACAGATCCTCTGCGGGGGAGGGAAGGGATACTTTTCAAACTAGCCTCAGGGTGACAATAGGATGCCCCATGCATTTTGATAATTAACTTTTGTAAAACTACAGTGACCTGAGCTGAAACATTAGCCTTGTTAATGGGGCTGGGGATTTTAAAAAAACAAAACAGGTTCAAAATGCAAACATACCTAAATGCCTAAAAAAAGTGTTATTAGGATTTTGAAGATAAATCAAAGTAATCTAATAAAAATAATAATAAAAACACTTAATTACAAAAACATTACAGACAAAGCAATACACTTCCATTTCCACTGGCCACAGCTTTGAATGAGTAACAAGTGACATCAGCCACAAATGACACATTTGATCACAGTACATGAGAATGAGACAACCTCTGTGATGTTTCAGTAAACACTGGGTCTGGGGGACCCGTAGGAGAAATACAGTGTAAAGTATCTAAAATACCAACAGAAAATAGGGTTAAGAGAATGAAACCGAGGGCTAAAACTCACCGACTGAAGTCTTCCACTTTTAGATAAGAACCCTTCAAGACTCCAGCTGTGTGAAGACAGTTGTATTTACACTTCACAGCATGAGAGGAATTTACACTCAGGTTTCTCAAAGAGGAATGCAAATTTATTAAACAAAGTCTTAAATTTACTTTAAAACAATCCCAACAAGTATACGTTTATGTAGTTTACAAACCTTTCACATGAGGAGTTATTAGTTTGCTTCTTTTTTTCTGTTTGAAAAGTAAATGTGTGAAATCAGTTTGTGTGAATAAGAAACATTTTAGACAGTAATCAAATTGAGTACAATAAATTACCTTAGCAGTCCTCATTTTCTGATTCAGATGAATAATAAACTTGAGAAATTCTGTTATTTAGGTTAAAGAAAACAAAAAGTACAGGGAAAAGAACACTGTGTTTAACTAATAACTTATTTAATAATAATGTAGGTGCCCACAACAATCTATAAGAACATTTTAAAATAAAACTGTATATATGGTGCTCTCTAGTGTTGATTTCATGTAAGACGATCATATATTTTTATGTTCATTGTGCATGTTCATTGTGCATTATTCATGTAACAATGTGCAGTGCAGGACCCAGTTCTCATTGGCTAACACGTCCAGTCACAAGAAGAGGCTCAATAAGAAAACACACTATATTAAGAGCCAGGGATATACACTTTTGGACAGGAAAACTAAATTCCTCATAACATTCCCCTTTAATTAGTATGTGACTGAACTCACAACATGTGACTTCAACTGAATATCATACACAATTGGTAATTGTGATACCCTTAGGCTAACACATCACTTCATATGAAAAAAACAACAACCTATTGTCAGTTGCAACAGGGGAAATAAGAAAAGTTGAATATTTAAATTGTTGATACTTTTCAACCTGATTGACTTTCTTCATGGAACAAAGAGACAATTATTTAAAAAATACTTCAGAACAATGAAAGTGAACAAGGAATGAGGCAGTCAGAATACCACACAAAGAAACCCGCAACCAACGGTACGGTCTGCACGGTCTGATGTGACAGACAACCATTTTGTCCAGTCCGGTCAGATTGGAGTGCTGGAAACTTTATGAATGCGAGTGCAGTTATAGAACGCGATTGCTACTCCCATAACCGTGTTGACAGCAGTTAAATGAAAGGATACCATCTACATTGTAGACCTTGACTCCCCATGAGCGAGCATTAGCCAGCACACTGCTCGGATGCTTCTCCTGCAACGACAAACAGCACTTACACATTTTTAATCCAAATCATGTAAAATGATTATTATGCTGCATAATTTAGGTCAACTGGAACCGGGAACATTCCCATAACATCTGATGCACTCGATACATCAGAAGAAGAATGGCATCTACGCTGATATTGGTCTCGGTTTATTCCGAGGTTACCGTGGTCAGCCGGATCCGGGCCGTATCCAGATCAGATGAAGGACCTGTGTCCTTCACGAGCACAGCACTGCCCTCAAGTGTCTGCAGAGATCGTGACTCTACTAAACCCTCCCCTGTGTAGATCGTGAACCCATCTCCAAATTGGACTTAATATTGGACTTGAATTGTTGTCAATATTAATAATCATGCACTGTTTGGCTGTTGGCCAGAGGAGAACTGGTCCCACGACTGAGCCTGATTTCTCTCTATTCATTACATCACCTGGTGGAGTTTTGGTTCCTTGCCACTGTCGCCTCTGGCTTGCTTAGTTGGGGACACGTAACACTTAATATTCTTAAATTTTAGAGCTGCTGTTCAGCCAAAACAAACTTTGTTTATAAGAACAATAACTAAAGTGGTCTTATCCTTTTGGACCCACCTGAATTTTGTACCAAATGTCTGTCTGGTAGCATGTTTCAAAACATGGCTATAATGCACAGTATAATAAAAAAGTTCAGTTTGTTTTTATTTGTTTGTTTTTTCTAACATAATACAAATACAGTAATACCTCGGTTTACGAGTTTAATTCGTTCCAAGAGCGAGCTCGTAAACCATAAATGCCCATTTTAAATATTTTTTTGGTTTTACCCTATTACAGTTAAAATTATAACCATTAAGATCTCATATAAATACTAATTAATAATTTACAATTTACTGTAACACGCACTTCAGCTTTGAGCAGCGTCGCTGGCATGAAGGAGACGAGAGGAAGGGGAGGGGGGGTGTTACTGTCAGCAAGGGAAAACACAAAAACCGGATTCAAGTGCAAATGAGTGAATTTATTATAATAATGCAGAAAACAAACAAACTGATAATCCAGAGTGAAAGTCGTGGAACACGGGAGAGCGCGGACATAACAGAGACAACGACTCGACAACACAGGAGTGGAGAGAAGTGAACTAAATAGGCAGATGAGATGAGAATCAGGTGTGTGAGATCAGTGATCAGTGACCACGCCCCCCCCCCCCCCCCCACCCCCCCACACACACACACACACACACACAGGCAGAACTAGGAGACAACGAATTCATGAACCGTTACTGCTTATAGGGAGGATTTCGTACCTTCTTTCTATATGCTGTACCGTACATGTATATTTCACTACATGAACAATAGCGATCACAATTAATGTTAAGAACACGAGGTAAAACCGCTGTAAATCACTTATAAAAGTATCACTGTGGTGAATGATGCAACCAAACCGAGCGATGCTGAGAGAATGAAGGAGTTAAGGGGTTATAAAGGGGTTGGAACCGTGCGACTGTTTTATGACAGGCTGTCATAAGGATATTTCCAGTAAAAATGTGCGCACAATGCTGAGCGTTAGGACTTTTCCACACAAAAATGGGGAATATTTTTGTATTTATTGTAATATACATGTAAATATTTTTAGGGAATATTTTTCTCGCACACCGATACTATGCTCGTACACCAATTTGTACACGCGTATACTAAGTCACTTGTAAACCGAGGTATTACTGTACTTTTCATTAGAAAAAAATAAAGTATAATCAGCATTACAATGAGTATTTAGAAACTGATCGGAATTTAAAAGTGTATTGTATGTGGTGCACCCCTTTTTGCTTTAATGTCAACAGCACAAATAAAATCTGATGATAATGTTCCCTAGCATGATTAAAGAAATAGAAGAAAATCAATCAAAAGAACATGGTCACATCACAAAGATAAATATTTACTTAGTCACATCATTGTTTTGCATTTTTCAAATCCTAAAACTTTATATAACGAAGATTACGAAGGATTAACTGAGACGATGCATTGCATTAAAGTAAAATAAAGAAGGATTTTCTCCATTAAAGTTCAGCTGTGGACTTACATTGCTGTGGATGGCTTTTTCCAGCAACGCTCTTCCACGACTGCCACAAACCTTAAGATAAAAAGACATTTAAAAGTCTTTATTAAATACTAAACATCCCTGTGCAAACCTTTAGAAACATTTCAATTATTTTCTATAACGTTTTCTCAATACACCATTTCAAAGCAGCATTAGAGAAATGTGAGCTTTTAAATGCTCTTTGAATGAGATAAAGGTTTTTTTTCACCCAAGGAAAAAAACCCCCAAAAAACACTACCCATATGTTCAGGTTTGAAAAATGTGAGAGGGTCACGAGAGCCAGTGTCATGATTGAGAATGAGCGTCACCTGCACGCGACTCTAGCAAGTGTGAAGATCCTGTCCTTCATTCCATAGGCAGTTTCATACAGACTTCCCAACAGACTTTTCCTGGAAGCAAGACTTGACGATTTCTTCCATGAGTCTTCTTGGAAAAAATTTTTTGTGGAGGAGCGGAAGCAGGAGGGATGAGAGAGGACCAGGCCTGGAGTTTACAGTGAGCAAAACTCAAAACTGAAAACTCAAAAAGCAAAACTGTTTGTGTGGGCAGAGGTCGTTCGAGAGAGACTGCCACCATTATTTTTATTTTGTATTTGTTGTTTTACTTAGAATTAAAGTTAAGCGTTCGCCTGTTCCCGCCTCCTTCCCAAACTCCAAACTTTTTTAGACTGGTGTCGAAACTTGGGACAAGGGAGTCGATATGCCACCATGCAGCCAGCTCAAACCATGTCACTTGCGGAGCTCATCGAGTCGCTCGCTGGTCTTCATCAACCTCCACACCAGATGCTGACGGACCTCAAGCTGGAACAGGAGGATCACTTTCACTTGTTGGTCGCTTGGACCGCTTGCCAGGAGGTCATCCAGAGCCTGCTCGGCCAGGTCACCCTTGGCTCCCACCATCGCCCATGTCCTGCTGCTGAAGATGGGTCCACAGGACGACCTGGAGGTGTTCGTGAACCTCTTTGAGAAGACAGAGGGGGCGTGTGGTTGAGCGCGTGCTGAAGTGCGCTGCGTTTAAATGTACACAGTACACTGATACTGGACCAAATGATTTGATACAATGTACTTACTGTGTACATGTTTTTACATCGATGATTCAGGATAAATTGAGAATCATGATTTGTTTTAAATAGAGATCACAATTCTCCCATAATTCTGCAGAGACAACTAAACAAAATAGCTTGTAACTTACTCTAGGTTCGGACAAAAAAAAAATGCATTGCTGATGTCTATTTAAAAATGTTTTATTTTTTTAATTATCAGTTTCAATGAAGATTTGATCATTTTTAAACAGTCACTTGTTGCCACATAGTGGATTAACAATGATAATGATAACAATGCAATCGTTATTTAAAGCACCAAGTTACTTTTCACAGCAAGGAGATATGCTCCATTTTATTAGCTACTATAGACATTAGTGTTTATACACTGCACAACAAAATGAAGGAAACACTTAATCACCACAGTACAACACCAAGTCAATTAAACCTCAGGGATATGCAAATGAAAATGACAACAGCTGCACTGGAGAGGGAATGATTTTGGAATATCCTTAGCAGGGTCACACCGACATGTGCAACCAATGGATCCCTTACAGCTGTGATTACTTTCAATCATTAGATAATCACAGTTCCTTAACACTTAATCCATCGGGCCCCTAACTCTACCTGTGTCCTCAATAGCAGCAAGTGTTTTGTGATGTACAGCAGCTAAAGACACCTATAATGTATGACCGGACTGGGTACATACCTGAGGTTTGGGGGTTCCAGATAGTTTCCCCCCTGCAGTACATGAACTATCCACCAGCAAATCACTACGAGCTTCTTTAGCACCCGTCACGACCACATTCACATCCTTAGTGAAGAAACTGTCAACTTTCTATGGGAAACAGTCAACAGACAAAATGTGATTCACTATTTATCACCTATTTGCATATAGGCCAACCATTACTACAATTTTCTGTTTTGTCCTTTACAGATGAATGATAACATCTCTCACCCCTCCCAGAGAGATGATGATGTCAGTGAGTGTGGCAGACTGATGTCGCTTCACGTCATGCAGGTAGAAGGATTGGCCCCTCACACCAACAAACAGATCTTCTGTCATTTGTTAAAATTGAAACAGGTTTATATGCATGTTAATCTATGGGGTCCTTAAAATGTAACCGAAGTGCTTTATTAATCTACATTTCGTTGCCTTGTACTTGTGTAACGACAATAAAGTTGAATATTATCTAATCATTATTATTACAATTATATATTACTATTATTAAGTTGGCTTGAGAAAGCCAACTTAGTGATATTGTATCTAAACTTATTATTATTATTATTATTATTATTATTATTATTATTATTCTTCTTACCTAAAATTCTCAATGCATCTCCTCCTAGAGCTTTAAAGCTACAACCAATAAACTCTGCTCAGACTTCAGACCTGTTCTGACTTGAGTTGCTATCCCTTTTCAGACTGATCAGACTTATGATTTTTGATAAAACTGAAGATTAAAGTCATAAAATCTCCATAGACTTTCACTAATGAAGTGAAAACTGAATTTTAGATAGAGCGTCCACTCCATCTATTGGTGACATAACAACATTACACCTGATATATAATACATTTCAATACAGTTTGTGTGAACATGTCCATTCCAATGGGCATGCATTTTATTTTTTTAAATCCTGAAAAAAAACTTGCAATCGATTTTTTACTTTAATTAGTAAGTTAAATCTCTCTATTTTACATACATAATATCACAAAATTACACCCCTGTCAGTGAGAGCACTGAAGTTTGAACGAATCAGAGCGCTGCAATTCAAAGTCTCAAAGCTTTTCAAAGACGCCATTACTGCCGGAGAGAGAGATCATAATCTCCTAAAATAGATTTATGTGAGACAGTTTATGATCAAACGGAAATTGTTTCCGATTATCAAGTAACCACTGCAGCGTGTTTCCTTGAAGATTTATGCACTTATATGGCCGAATTCTGACTCTCATTCGTCTTTACTCGGCAACGGAGTACATTACTATGGGAAAGGTAAGTGAAGTTTAAACGCGCGTCCTCTCCTGGACTCGCGCCAACGTATAACCGTCTAAGCGCCTACGTTTATTTATGTACTTTATTGCTGAATTCTGACTCTCGCTCGTGTATACATAGGGAATGCAGAAACATGAATATACATTGGAAAGGCTTCCCTGAGCAGCGCGCGCGCTGACTCTCTTCAAATGCAGCGTCTAACAGTCAAAGTTATTTATAACTAATTCTTGAGTATATAGTCACATTGTGTTAATTCTTTTATCTGCTTTTAACTAAAGTCTGACTCCTGTTCTCGAGTTCAAACGCGCTTCCTGAGCAGATTCGCTGATAGATCGATGTTTTGTGAACACTTAAACAATAAATGAAATAAGATTTTTAAGGATGCAAAAACATGGCAGATCGATTCAAACTGTAAACTGCTTGAGATTCAAAAAAACTGCATTACTCTGCTGCATTACTTGAGCAGGAATTATTTTTAAAATACTAATATTTAAGTTATTTTGTTTCCCATGGAGGAAGGCTTTATACAAATATTACATTGCGTTGATTCCTTTATCTGCTATAATTGCCGTGTTGAACTGAAGTCTGACATGGCAGATCGAGTCAATCTGAAAACTGCTTGAGATTAGAAAAAACTGCATTACTCTCCTCATTGTACTTTAGCAGCAGTGGCGTAGCCACGGTGGGGCCTGGGTGGGCCTGGGCCCCCTCATTTACATGTGCGGCCCCCTCAGATTTTCAATTGTTTAAAATCGCGACAACTAAATTGAAAACATTTACAGCTGCACAAGACGATCGCAACGCACCCCCACAGTCAACAATAGCGCGCTGCGGGTTACACTATAACCAGTCTGGCTGAATGGTTAAGGCGATGGACTAACAATCCAATGCGGTTTTCATGCGCAGGTTCGAATCCAGCCGATTACGTTATGCTCAGGCCCCCTCATTTTAAGCTTGGCCCCCTCAAAAATAAAATTCTTTTAGTATATATAAAAGGCTACATATAGTGTAATTGTGGTGTAACTGCAGTCTCTTTTGAAAGTGATTAGCCTATATTAATAATGCTTAATTACAGCTTTAAAATAGAAATAAAACAAAGTATTATTCACAGTATCATATATATATATATATATATATATATATATATATATATATATATATATATACACACACACACCTCTATACATATTATATATATATATACATATATATATATATATATATATATATATATATATATATATATATATATATATATATATATATATATACATACACATCTATTTAGTATATATAAAAGGCTACATATACATGCAGTGTAACTGCAGTCTCTTTTGAAAGTGATTAGCCTATACTAATAATGCTTAATTACAGCTTTAAAATAGAAATTAAACAAAGTATTTTTCGCATTAGTGAAAACTGACCGTTAAAAGCCAAGGATGTAATTAAACCGTAAACATTTTTTTAAACTAATTACAATTTTCCAACACTTTGGGGATCAAAAAGCATAATTATAACTTTTTTTTAAGTTTAAACTCTCAAAACTTTTTAAGCTAATTAACGATAAATCTTGCTAACAATATGCTAATTCAGCAAATTCTTGCCAGCAACATGCTTATTTATGTTAAATGTTGCTAATGACTTCAGAATTCATACTAAATCTTGCTAGCAACAAGATAATTAACATTAAATATTGCTAGCAAAATTGATCATCAATTGATTAAAGATTAAATTATGATCAAAGAACATAACGACACCTTAGTAACTGCCTAGAAACAACGGAAGGCAATAACTAACAAGAGTATATATGCTCAAGATCTAATTCTTTCCATCTATCCATCTGTAAACTTTCAAAACTTTTTAAGCTTTTACAAATAAATTTAACTTTCAGGCTAGGCTTTCTCAAGCCAACTGAAGTTTATATCATAAACTTCCTCTATCTAGTTATGAGTTAAAGTGCAAAGGCTAGAAACCCTAATGAAGGATCACATCACAATGAAAAAAACAAACAGTCTGGACATCACAGCAATAGATAACATTTTAAATTATATACAAATAGAAACCATTTATTTTCAATTCTAACAGCATTTCACAATATTACGGGTTTTAATGTATTATTCATCAATTAAATGGAGCTTTGGAGAGCATAAGAGACTCATTTTAAAAACATTGCTAATTGATTGTTTTTAAAAAGAGTCTCTTATACTTGCCAAAGCTCAATTTAATTGATGAATAATTAGGGTCCAAATTTTTCACTCCATAATTATTCTAGAAATAATATTATGGCATTTTTGAAATGTGCATTTCAAAAATGGCATAAAATTATTTCTAGGATAATTATGGAGTGAAAAATTTGGACCTTAATTCCTCAGTGTATAACTTGCACTGTTATGCACGTAAAAAACATCCGGAGTATGTAATAAAAAAAAATGGAGCAAAATTGTTAAATATACGCTCTAACCTAGACTAAAAAAACTTAAAGATCTATTATTATTGATATGCAGTCAGACCTTCACCACAGAAGTGATTAGTTTTGTTTTATATATACCATATTTTGCATGATATGAATACCATGGTAAATACACGCTGTATTTTGTACGGGTAAACTCTAATAATTAAAGCCTAGTGAGGTTTTTTTCCTCTTTTCCAAACTGATCGCATCAACAATAACCACAAAACATGCAGACTGTTAGTGAAAAGGTATACTTTACCTTGAGGTTCTTTGCTCATAATAAATACAAAAGGTAGTGACTCTAAATATATTAAAACATGCTAAAATGTACAGTTTTCAAGCGTTAAAAGTATTACACGCAGTGTGATCTATGAATCTTTTCAAACGGCCCTCCAGAATCTCTTCTTCGCTCACTCACTGTCTGCTGTTGCGCGCAATGTGACACGTTACCGCCACCCACTGGCGTTTTCAAAGAAGGTCAATCAAAATTGTTGTTCAATTGTTGTCAATCAAAATTGTTGATCATGTTGATCGCCAGTGGTGAGGAATGACAACATTTATGTTGTCTGTTTGGGGCCATTTACCAACTCATAGTCAAAGGAAATGTGAGTAAAACATGGCCCACCAATTCTGTCCTCCTGGGTTAAAAACACAGATTTTTCACCATTTTCATTTTGATTGAGACTATTCACAGATAGACACACTAGTTAGTATACACTTTTTATTTCTTTTTTTTTCTTCTTTTTTTTTAGATCTACATGTTCTTTCAGTAGGGGTTCAATCTCCAACTGGCTGGAAGGAGCAGCCAGTGACTGGTCACGTGACCTGCCACTTGCTGGTGGCAGCTGCCAGTCTCAACCTGGCAGGTAATGTGACCAGTCGCTTGCTGGTGACAGCTGTCGGAAACATTGACTTTTGTGAGATTTTTTTCTTTTGAGTTTCTCCCTCTGTAGCTCTGGGAATTACATTAATCTATGTCCATGCATATTGTCAAATTACTCATTATGTTCTTAAACATAATTAATATTTTTGAGAATTTGATCATTATTATTAGTTATTGTTAGTATGAGTGTACTCTTATGAACCTATTCTTTCATATCGTGGCTGTTTTAGAGGAGTTTATGCCCAATAAAGCGCTCAAATGACTATGGTTACAACTGCTAAGCTACGCATCGCTGATGTCACGGCTCTGTCATTCTAGTATGGTCTCTTCAAGTGTCTGTTGACAGAGCCCTGACGCTGCCCCTTTGTGTCTTGTGATTGTGAAACCCTGCCCTCTTGTTACCTCGTTTCCCTTGAGTGTTGTCAGCTGTTCTCAGCTCATTACCCTTCCTCATGTGTCCCTATTTAATCCCGGTGTGTTTGCTGTCCTGTGTGGTGTCGTTGCCATTTGTTGGATGTTAGTCCTGGGTGGTCTATGTAGTGGTCCAGATCGGCGGTTCCCTGCCCTCCGGTTTGTTTCTGTTCTCGTTGAGTGTCTGTTATATTGTTAGTTAATGTTTTCCCCCTTGTGGGTATTTATTTTGTTAGTGTTATGTTTGTTTCTTCGTTAATAAATCCTTATTTTCCCCCTGCTCTTGAGTCCTCCATTTCCCATTCTGTGACAGCTGACGTGTCCTCCAGTCAGTGGCTGATGAGCAGTGAGTGTAGCGCGTTCCTTATTGCTCACTCTACGAACAAATGTGTTAGGTATATATGGTAAACATCCATAGATTTGTATTATTGCTTTGTAAACATTTTGAAAAACAGTTTTCATTTTATTGTTACATGTTTCTTTGTGAATATAGAAAAAGTACAAAATGTAGTTGATTCCAATACAGTTTATTACAATTATGACAGAGATACATATACAATTATACATGTATAATTGCAGAGAGAGCAATAGGGAACGCGTTGCACTTGCTGCTCATCAGCCACTGACTGGGGGACGCGTCAGCGATGCGTAGATAAGCTTCCAGTTGTAATCACGGTCATTTGAGCGCTTTATTCTGCATAAACTCCCTTAAAACAGCCACATAGAAGGTTGAGACTGGCAGCTGCCACCAGCAAGTGACAGGTCACGTGACCAGTCACTGGCAGCTCCTTCCAGCCAGTTGAAGATTGAACCCCACTCTGTTCTTTACATAGCTTCACAGACTCCTGAGTCAAAAATAAAGTATTTAGGCTGTGGCATTTTTTTCTTCTTCAGTAAACCTGTTTTTGAAGAATATTGCATATTGGCTGCTGTTTTTGCTTACATTTATGCATTTGGCAGATGCTTTTATCAAAAGTGACTTAGAATGTATTCAAGGTACACATTGACATTTTAATCCATTCTTGTTTTCCCTAGGAGTCAAACCCATGACCTTGGCATTGCAAACACCATGCTCTACTGTTTGAGCTACAGGAAAGCCATGTGCTTCTTTTGTCTAATTGCTACATCTTATCTCAGCACGTGTTACAACCTACCCCCTTAGTGGGGTAAATTGTAAAAAAGGCACAACATGTTTTTGACAAACTCAATACCATGGCCTCCAGTTTATCTAAGTTTAAATCTTGCCTTAAAACTCATCTTTTCTCTCTTGCATTTGGTGTATATGTAGCTATCTGAGGGTATTTATCTATGTATATTTATTTAAACATGTATGTTTGCATGTGTATATCAATATATGTCTATATAATGTGTATTCATACGTGTGTGTATAGATGTATGTAATTTTCTTCAACCTGTTGTACAGCACTTTGGTTGGCCTTAGAAATAAACCGAACTTGAACTTGAACCGTAATATTCTTACAGAGGTTTGATCGGGTGCCTTTTGTAGTAGATAAATGTGGGTACTTTGTATAAAACTTTGAGCACTCCAGCTCAAAAATTAATTGAGTTACAGATGATGAAGCAAAAAGTTTTACAACCACCTTAATACATGCTCTGGTGCCTCTTCGATTCTTTTCTTGTGTCTTTTGCACAAGAAAAGCTGTTAAAATATAATATGAAGCCTACCTCACTGCTATATTTGCTCATGCACAACCATTCAACTAAGAGTAACTAAGAGACTGTAACTACCAGTCACAGTTCATTGTCATGTATTTTCATTTACTTATTTATTTTTGTTATTGACAGTTATTGTTATTTCTAGCTTTGTCTTTCATGTACAGTATAATGTCAAGGGTGATGGTTTTGTGAAACTTATTATTAGACTATATTTTGTGACACAAGAGATGGAAATTAATTTGGGCTTGGGGCAAAAATGCCTTCATAATTAATAAAAATGTATCAAAATATCATAAGAGCAAGAGTGCTATTTTCCTGAATGATCGCAAATGTGATTTTGATTTTATACAACAGTTCAAGAAACAAGATGATAATTTTGAGTGTTTTACATGAAATATTGTGAATATTGTTTGCTTATTTTGCCAATAAAAATATGCCCAAACGAAGGCACAGCATAACTGTTGAATACTGTATAGACTATTGAACAATTCTATATAAAACAGTAGTGTGGCTTTAGCATCAAAATTAGATGTCTAATATTAAAGATATGTTTTTAATGTAACTTAATTCCTTGCTTTGGTCTTCGACTTTTCCCTTTGACTTTGGCAATTTCAAGAATAACTTATGCAATTTTATAGGCCTACTGTACTTTTGAAAGAATTAAAGGTGCACTTTCGTGTCCACTTGCTGACATGGGATTTAGAAAGCACTTAGCAATAATTAGAAAGTAATTAATTAATTACACTGCTGAAGATGTAATTAGTAGCTAGTAATTACAGTAATTGCTTTTTTAGAGTAACTTACCTAACACTGGTTGAGTGGCAGATAGGTAACAAATTTACCTATCTGAACCAGGCGTGTTGCTAGACTGTTTTTAAGACCTTGAAACACTGCTGTACCTCTACCTCAGTAACTAGTATCAATGTAGGCCGACCAGAGAATCATTTTCCTTGACAATAGTTCTGAAGCAGTTTCCAATTTTTGTTATCGCAAATGAATCACTGCCACTCACTCTTGATTTAATCAGTCGAACAGGATTGCAGAAAAGTACATTTTGTAATGCACTTATATTAATTCGGACAGTTTACTCACATACTCAATCGCTGGGTTTGTCACACAAAAATGGAATACAATGGGACAGAAAACAAAAAGAGGATGAGGGCTACATTTACTTCTACAGTCCATTTGTCAAGTCAAGTCACCTTTATTTATATAGCGTTTTTTATAATAGAGCAGCTTTACAGAGATAACAGGAAAATAATGTAACAAAGTTTGCAGCTCCACCTGCCTTTCCAACAGTACATCTGTCCAGAGAAAACCGTACTATTTTATTGTAGAATCATACACATCCACGATTTTGAGAAACCTATCCAGTTATATTCATCACAATGTTGTCATAAAACGTTATTTGATTAATTTATTCAATGAAACAAACGCGATTGAGCAATACTTGTAGCATAGGCAACACACAATACAGAATAGTGGATCATGTCCTGATTACAGGACCAGAGCTGCTAAAGTGTGTCATCCGCAGTCTTCCTCTCCATCCGCTTCCGTGAAATATGATCTCATTAAATATTTTACTTTAATATGCGTCATTTCGCCAACATTAATATAACATCAAATATAATTACAGTAAACAATTGATGACTCCTTTAAAACCATACAGAACATGGCGTTTAATTTGTTGCCAAAAGGAAAAGTGTGCCCGCAAGCAACATCATCCCAGTTTAGGATCTTCCACGTTTACACATCCGAACTCCTCCTACAAGAGCCCCCAGCTCACTGTCTAGCCCTCACAAGCCTCATTCACGGTCTAGACCTTCCTTAAAATGCTACAGAGGATTATTTTAAGTTTATTGCTGGCGACGTGGTTCTATGTGGACTGTAATCCCGGGCCGATCGATGATATTGCAGTTGATCGATACTTCATTCCCAAGCGATGCATCAGAGAAGTGAAATCAGGAGATTTCGTGCGGTATCACTATAACGGCACTTTTACTGACGGAAAACTCTTTGACTCTAGGTGAGATTATTCTAAGTGTTTACTGAGGGATATTCATTCTTTACATCTTGCACATTAAAATTATCTTTTAATTTTGTTTCTGTCATTAACTAAGAGCTACAATGTCTGGTTTTCAATCAATGTGCCATGATTTTATTGGAATACAGTATGCTTCTTCTTTTTTTGCAATATGGTAAAACTAAACTACTTCCATCATTTCTTTAAGTGCCTTTTGTAGTATGATGAAAGTAATAGCTTTGTTCAAGATGGTTTACTCAAGTATATTTTGTAAAAACTATAGTAGCCTATATTGCAAATTATTATGGTTGTGTCTCAAACACTGGTGAACTTCATTCATACAGTATTTTTTGGTATCATACGTGGACAAATTTTTTTTTGGTTTTGGGCCTCCTCAGCCACATGCTTTTTTTTTGTATCTTAAATACAACTACTCAATTAGGAAATTCATGATAGACATTGCAGCAATGTTTTCTGGTAAGCTGCTTTGAAATGGTGTAGGTACATTGTCAAAAGTACTATATATATATATATATATATATATATATATATATATATATATATATATATATATATATATATAAAAATTGTACTTTTCAAAGCTAAATGTGTGTGTGTTTATGTTCTATATGTCCCTTTGAGAATGCATATAAAGTAAGGTAATTTTTTGTTTTAACTGCAGCTATGATAAGGGAGCTGCATTCTTTGGACAGGTCGGCCATAAGTGGCAAATTGCTGGTGTAGACAAGGGCATTCTGGGTATGTGTGTGAATGAACGCCGGAAGATCACTGTACCCCCCCACCTGGCCTACGGTAGCCAGGCAGCAGGTAAACTACCCAAACACTCCTTTTGCATTGCTAAAATATACATACTAGTTCATTCCTCAATTTGTAAAGCAAGTCTTACACACACCCTTCACATTTTTTGAAACTGGGCATTAGATATTAAAGTGATTGTGTTTAAACAAATGATGCTAAAAATCCTGGTTTTCCACTTCTTTCATCCTTTTTTAAATGCTTATTAAATTATTGACATTTGGTTCAAGTACCCCATGAGATTTTAAGTTAATATTTCAATACTTAAGCCACACATTTGAATGATGTCAGTTAATGGTCTCATGACAAGCAAATAAATAGATTAAATATTTAATCTTTTATTGTTTTATTTGGACGTTGTAGCTGGTAGATTGAAACCTCTTTTTTAGTTGTTATAGTGTCTCAGTTCATATTACATTCACACTGGTGTTTTAGGAACTAAATGATATAATGAACTGTAGGGGAGAGTGGGGTAAGATGAGCCATTATTTTTTTTTTTTATTTATGTGGTCGTCAAGATTAGACAAAATTAGGCAGAAGTACAATGAAAGCATCAGGATGTAATTCCATGATGTTTCTTATCATTTTAAATGATCGGAATAAAAGTATGACAAAGGATTCTAAAAAATATGGTGTTGTATGAAAAATTAGGGGTAAGTTGGTCAGAATCGGTGAGTAAGTTGCACCATTTGGGTGTAAACTGAACATTAACTGAATCTGAATCAAACCCATGTGAAATTTTAAAGATCATTTACCTATTTTAAAAACTAATAATCAAATTTCCTTTCCCTTAAACAATAATTTATTAAACATTAAAATTGTAACCTTCCCAAGTCCTTAGTCTCCCACATATTGAACAAAGAGGTTTTTTTTGAGGAAAATGAAATAAAATCTGAATTAGAACAAATGAATAAATGTTACTGAAACTAATAATCATTTTAGTCAAAAGGTTCTTGGCATTGTAGTTTTTCTGCAATATGTTAGGCCATTAGGGACTACGGGTGGAAAGATTTTTATGATGAAGTATCTTCTGGTTCATATTAGCTAAGGGTTTGGTGTACTTGTACACAGTTCCTATCAAATAAGCTCAAACTAAAAATAATTATAAAAAATGTAAATTGTTGACAGTTGAATAATATTATATTGAAATTATACCAGTTTACTTTAGAGATGTAAGTTAGCTTAATTGACTTATGTTGGGGTAAGTTAAAACGCTCGCTCAATTTACCCACAGTATTTGGCTCACTTTGCCCCATAACTGCCATTTTGGACATAACTACGGTATCACTACCGGTAACTTACCAATTCAGGCTAATATTTAGCTAAGTCACCAACATGGATTGTAAATATTTTTAAACCTGGACAAATCTGCTTTGATGTTAGAGCCATTACATCTGTAATGCAAAATTTGTACTTTAACAAGCCAGAAACTGTTTTTAAAATAAATGGGATTTCTTTTTCACAGTCCGGCAGAAATGATGGGTGATTCCAAAATATACGATAACATGACAATACAAGTGTATTATTGCTAAGATAAATGGGGTGGGTTAACTTAAACCCATTTATTTTATTAAATTGCAACCTTTGATTTGATTATTGCCCTAAACAATATCACAAATCTCATGCTCATTTAAATAAATCCCATTCATTTATTTTAATTGTACATTGTATATAACTTAATTTTTTTCCCAAGGGGTTTGCAAACCACTATTTAAGTCTTATAAGAAAGTTATGAACCACTAGCATTTGCAATCACAGTATATTTTTTGTATATTGTATATTGACTGTATATCCTTCTGTGCTGTTTTAGGTGGAACAGTGCCGCCGGACACAACATTAGTGTTTGATCTGGTTCTACTAGATGTCTTTAACAGGGCAGACCAGGTTCATACCGAAGTCATCAGTACACCTAAAGACTGTAAGCGCTCAGTCATGAGGTCTGACTTTGTGCGTTTTCACTTTAACGGGACATTGCTGGATGGCACCGTGTTTGACTCCAGGTTAGTGCTATTTGTAGTCCCATTTTCCTCACTTTGATGGAACTGCAAAAGGAACGCATTAGTGTAATTGTCTCTTGAAGCGCAATTGAAACCAGGTGTGCGAGTGCACGTAGCCGAGTGTGACGTCATGAGCCAGGAGTATAACTGCACGCAGCAGACTAGCAGCCTCAGCTTAGTGTCTTCAACAGCGCTCGAAGCTAACGTGTGTTTGAGTTGCTCTGCTGGCTGTAAGTTGATATATATTTCACTTACCTAAAAGGATGGCGGATTCACAGTCTTTTAAGCGTTGTGTCACTCCTTGCCCGCGTTTTATCACGGGTAAGGACACACACGCTCTCTGTGTGTTCTGTTTGGGCGAAGCTCATGCACGCTCAGCGCTTGAGGGCACTGAGTGTGCAGAGTGTTTGCAGCTGCCGCTGCGCACTCTTCGCTCACGCCTGGCAGTCTTCGAGGGGACTGCTCAGGCTCGCGTTCCTCGTGGGTCTGGTCCCGCTGCAGCTGAGGCTCAGCGACGGCTGCACTCATGGGGATCGCAGCTGGATTTAGCAGCGGGGTCGGAGACGGGCGAGCCCTTTTCTCCTCCCTTACCTGCTGAATCCGCGCTCACTCAGGATTCGGAAGCGCACCATGCGGTGATTACTTCCGACCTGGGTGATGACGCTCTGCTGAACCTCTCTAGTTCCGAGGAATTAGAGGTGGATGTAGTCAGCATTGATGTGGATGAAGCTGAACCGCCATCAGCTTCACCCGCGTTTGAGGAGCTGCTTGAGGTTGTCACTCGGGCAACGGCAAGGCTCGGTCTCGAGTGGCCAGCTGAGCCCAGGGACGCTCGTCCTAAGAGTCGGTTAGACGAGCGTTACCTGCCTGCTCGAGTGCAACCTCAGCGTCGGGGTTTGCCGTTTTTCCCGGACCTCCACACCGAGGTGTCGAGGTCTTGGAAGCGGCCCGCCTCCCATAGGGTGCATAGCAGCGTTTCCGCTAACTATGCTACCATTATGGGAGCCAAAGAGCGCGGCTATGGGGCGATGCCTAGAGTGGAGGAGGCGCTGGCTAACTACCTCGCCCCCCATTCATCGCCGCCCCTTAAAACCCCGACGCTGCCCACCAAACCCCTCCGGGTTACTTCCACCATGGTGGGCAGAGCATACTCCGCGGCTGGTCAGGCTGCAGCGTGTTTGCACACGTCTTCACTGCTGCAGGCCTACCAGGCGGAGCTGCTCGCAGACCTCGATGAGGGCGGGGGAATCGGCCCTGAGGCAGTAGCCGAGCTGCGCAGGGCCACCGATCTTTCTCTGAGGGCTGCTAGGGAAACGGCCGGTTCTATCGGTCGCTCCATGGCAGCCCTGGTGGCCACAGAAAGACATCTCTGGCTCAACCTGACTTCCCTCAGAGAAAAGGATAAGAATGTTCTTATCGACGCTCCTCTTACGCCTCCTGGTCTCTTTGGCGACGCCGTCAAGATGGCCGTCGAGAGATTTCAGGAGGCTGCTAAACAGGAGGTAGCGTTCCGTAAGATTCTCCCCCGCCGCTCTCGGGCAGCTGGGCCTGCGAGCCAGCCGCAGCCCAGCAGCAGCTCCTCGCACCGCGCTGCTCAGCGACAGAGTGTGGCTTCTCGCCAGCCTCCCCATTCGGGTGGCGGCGCTGGTCGCCGCACTCAGCCGCAGCCCTCTGGCAGAAGGACAGATCTGAGGGCTGTCCTTCAGGCCAGGAAGGCTAAGAGCAAGAGGCCCTGACACACTCTGGTCGCGGCCTCGCAGCGCTGGTCCTCCTCGAGGGGTGGACCAGTGCACACCAAGCGCGGTGTACGGCTCGGGGTCTCGAGGGACCCGGGCCGTGCTCTACGCGGGCAGTCTTGTCCAGTCACGCTCCTCTCGGGCCGTGCTGGGCAGGTTGCCCCCTCTGAGGAGGGTCCTAGAGCATCCGCCCCGGCGGTCCTCTGGTTTCGGCCGGGGCCCCGGGGTGGCAAAATATTTATATCCAGAGGTCGGTCTCGAGAGACTGATACCCCTAGTAGATTTCCTGGCGGCGTGGCAGCGCCTCCCAGGTATCTCTCGATGGGTCCTGCGTACCGTATCAGAAGGATACGCTGTTCAATTCCGGGTTCATCCTCCCGGCTTCGCGGGTGTATTACCAACAGTGGTGAACCCCGAGCAGGCTCTGGTCATGGAACGAGAAGTAGACTCACTGCTGAGGAAAGAGGCCATAGAATATGTACCCCTCTCAGCCAGAGAATCAGGTTTCTACAGCCGGTACTTCATAGTTCCCAAGAAGGGTGGAGGCTTACGCCCTATCTTAGATCTTCGCACTCTGAACAGTTCTGTCAGGCGACTGAAATTCAGAATGTTAACTCTGAAGCAGATCGTAGCTCAAATCAGGTCCGAGGACTGGTTTGTCTCGATAGATCTCAAAGACGCGTATTTCCATGTCTCCATCCTTCCTCAGCATCGGAAGTTCCTCAGATTCGCCTTCGGGGGGAAGGCTTATCAGTATCGGGTTCTTCCGTTCGGCCTGGCTTTGTCTCCTCGCACTTTCACCAAGTGCGTGGATGCAGCTCTAGCTCCGCTCCGATCCCGAGGGATCCGGATCTTGAATTATATCGACGACTGGCTCATTTTGGCCCAGTCTCGAGGTTTGGCGGTTCGGCATCGAGATGTCGTTCTCGCACATATGAAGGAGCTCGGGCTGAGACTAAACGCCCAAAAGAGTGTACTCTGGCCGAGGCAGAGCACGACTTTCCTAGGCGTTGTATGGGATTCTGTGTCAATGTCGGCACGGCTTTCCCCCGTGCGCATTACATCAATCCTATCGGCAGTCAACGACATAAAGCTAGGCCAGCTGGTCACTGTCAGACATTTCCAGAGAGTTCTGGGGCTCATGGCAGCAGCCTCCTGCGTGATACCGCTAGGTTTGCTTCACATGAGACGTCTGCAGTGGTGGCTCAAGACCAGGGGGTTTTCCCCGAGGGGGAACCCTTCCCGCCTGATCAAGGTTTCAAGGCGCTGCCTGCGAGCCTTGAGTCAGTGGAAGAATCCCTGGTTTCTTGCCCAAGGACCCGTACTGGGACCAGTCTGTCACCGCGTGACGCTGTCGACAGACGCCTCCCGCTCGGGTTGGGGGGCGGTCCTGAGGGACCGCTCAGCTCAAGGTTTATGGAACGAGGCCTGCCTCTCTCTGCATATCAATGCGTTGGAGATGTTGGCAGTTTGGAAGGCGCTTCAAGCCTTTCTCCCAGACCTCCGGGGCCACCATGTGTTAGTCCAGTCAGACAACATGGCGGTGGTATCCTACATAAACCATCAGGGGGGTCTCCGCTCCCTTCGGCTTTCCAAGCTGGCCGGGCGGATCCTCCTCTGGGCTCGGAACAAACTCTGCTCCCTACGGGCAGCTTATATTCCGGGATCCCAGAACACGGAAGCAGACTTCCTGTCGAGGCAGGGGCCGAGGCCCGGGGAATGGATGCTCCACACCGAGGTGATGGAGCAGATATGGGAGAAGTTCGGTCAAGCCCAAGTGGACCTCTTTGCGTCCCACGAGGCGACCCACTGCCCTCTGTGGTACTCCCTCTCTCCTCCAGCTCCGTTGGGACTGGACGCAATGCAACAGGAGTGGCCGAGGCTACCCCTGTATGCTTTTCCCCCAGTAGCTCTGCTCCCGGGGGTTCTAGAGAAAGTTCGCCAGGACAGGGTCCGTCTCACCTTAGTTGCCCCGCGGTGGCCGGGCAGGGTGTGGTTCTCGGACTTGGTGTCCCTCCTAGACGGCACTCCTTGGAGGATTCCCGTCAGAGTGGACCTTCTGTCTCAGGCACAGGGCAGGATCCTTCATCCTCGCCCGGAACTGTGGAATCTGTGGGTCTGGCCTCTGAGGGGGCCCGACTCATAGACTCGGGTCTCTCGACTGAGGTCGTTGAGACCATTCTCCACTCTAGAGCCCCATCCACGAGGAAACTCTATGCCAGGAAGTGGGCCTTCTTCACTTCCTGGTGCGGTAGCAAACCTGTAGACCCAGTGACCTGCCAGGTCGGTATCGTCCTGGAGTTCTTACAGGAAAGGTTCGCCGCCGGGCTGTCCCCCTCCACGCTTAAGGTGTACGTGGCTGCCATCGCGGCTTACCACGTGCCCCCGAGTGGTATACCCCTGGGTCGGGACCCCCTAGTAGTTCGTTTCCTCCGTGGCACTCTCAGGCTGAGGCCTGCGGTACGCTCCCGGGTTCCTTCCTGGGACCTGTCCCTGGTACTCCAGGCCTTGTCCCAGGAACCCTTTGAGCCGCTTGAGGACATCTCAGAGAAATTTCTCACTCTTAAAACGGTGTTCCTCCTAGCCATTTCCTCATTCAAGAGGGTTGGTGACCTTCAGGCCCTGTCAGTGGCCCCCTCCTGTCTGGAGTTTGCTCCTGGTCTGGCGAAAGCCTTTCTCTCTCCCAGACCAGGGTATGTTCCGAAGGTCCTCTCGAGCCCAGCTCGTCACATTGTACTGCAGGCCTTATATCCTCCCCCCGTTGATGATCATGACCAGGAGTTCAAGAGCAAGGTCTGTCCAGTGCGAGCACTGGACGCCTACGTCCACAGAGTGGCTTTATGGCGTAAGTCTGACCAACTCTTCGTATGCTTCGGGGCTCCTAAGGGAGCTCCAGCATCTAAACCTACTTTAAGCAGGTGGATAGTCGAGACTATCTCACTAGCTTATGAACTGGCGGGTCAGCAGTGTCCTCTGCATGTCCGCGCCCACTCTACCCGGAGCATGGCTACCTCTAAAGCTTTTTTCGCAGGGGCTCCCCTTGCCGATATTTGTGATGCGGCTGGCTGGTCCTCACCGCATACCTTTATTAGGTTCTACCAGTTAGACCTTAACCCCGCTTTGGGAACCTTGGCCCTTTCGTAGTGAGCTACGTTAGCTTGGCGTACTGGGTATTGGGTATTCTCGTTCCCATATGCGTTCCGACGCAGTGTTGAGTTCCCTTGACAGGGAACGTCTCAGGTTACTTACGTAACCCTAGTTCCCTTAGAGGGAACGAGACACTGCGTCTCGTAGCCTCAGCTCCATCGCACGCCGGCTGTTTCAGACACTAGTTAAGCTGAGGCTGCTAGTCTGCTGCGTGCAGTTATTCTCCTGGCTCATGACGTCACACTCGGCTACGTGCACTCGCACACCTGGTTTCAATTGCGCTTCAAGAGACAATTACACTAATGCGTTCCCATATGCGTTCCGACGCAGTGTCTCGTTCCCTCTAAGGGAACTAGGGTTACGTAAGTAACCTGAGACGTTTTCAAACAGGTTTCAATTTCAGAATATTTCTCTTTATTTTTGCAAAATGATATTATCATTTGAATTATTTATCATTTGAAATGGAATATTCCCTTAATGTTTGATTAACCAAGAAAAAACATATTTAAAACATTTTAACATTTATTTACATGTATTTTAACATTTCAGAACTAAAGTATCTGAGTGGACACATGTCATGTATCGGATGTAGTGTACTGTGTGTAGTGTATGTTGACTAATCGTGTATGAGCATCTTGCAGCTACAAGCGTTCCCAGACGCAGGATTCAGTGATTGGGGAAGGTTTGCTCATAAAAGGCTTGGATGAAGGGTTACTGGGCATGTGTGTGGGAGAAATACGACACTTCATCATCCCCCCATTTCTGGCATTTGGAGAAAAAGGATATGGTAAGCAAGCAAACCATTTGCATGTGTGTGTGTGTGTGTGTGTGTGTGTGTGTGTATGCAAAGATCTATACATCCAAATCTTTATCAAAGTCTTTTGAGAACATATTGGAAATGGTTGCATTATTTTTTTCACAGCTGAAGTTGTCAACCCAGTGTCAATGAAATTCCGTAATGGGCAAATAGTCAATAAAAATGTTCCTTTTAATGACTATTTGTAGTGACTACTTGCACACTGAGGTGCAAATAACTACAACTTGGTGTAAATAGCCTCTGCCTTTTTTGTCTGGATCTCAAACCCTTGTGAGAGTAAAATGGTATTTTCAGCGCTGCAACAGCCTAGTAATTGAAATCCAAGCAACTAACAGTAAAAATCTTCAACCTCAAGTAGATTAAGAAACTGAATTTTCCCAGGGTGTTTTAGAAGATGAGTATTAAATTTCTCATGTATTTCATATGTAAAGGGCCAGTCACACAGCGAAAACGCATGAATCACGCACGAATTACGCACAGATTTTCGTTTCTGCGCGGAGCGTGCGTCATATGCGTAATTCGTCGGTAGAACGAACGTGGACCATCAGTGATTGTAAGTGAATGTGCGTCGAAGGCGGCAACATTTTTCGTTTGTAAATTGTACGTTCTTCATGAGTCGGCGTGTGTAGTTTATGCGTCGAGTATGCGTGTCTATGCGCGGAACACGCGTCGGCCGTCAGTGCTTATGCGTCGGAACAGGTTTGAAACCGCGCACGTCCACGTCCGTCCACTGACGCCCCACCTTCATATCACGCATGAACCACGCACATATCACGTTCATTCCGCTGACAATGTGGATTCTGAAAGTGCTTGTACGTGGAACGTTCGCGAAGCGTGCGTGTTTGGACGCGCTCCGTCAGTGATTCATGCGTCGGGTGTGCGTCAAATGTTCTTTAGTCAATTTTTCGACGCACAAGCACGCACAAACCCAATCTGTGCGTGATTTGTGAGTGATTCGTGCGTGATCGGCTGTGTGACTGGCCCTTTAATCTTTGGCAAGCTACAATAAAGGTTTTCTGTCTTTAAAAAAATAGATTTATGACACTTGTTTTTGTTTGACAGTGTTTATTTTTGGTAAATTGCATGGAAACCATAGTATGGTTGTACATAGTAAGCAGTACAACTGTTTGTGCCAGTCAAATTGCACTTTACAATGTCACTTTCTGACCTTTCATTCTTTGTTTCCCGTTATCTCTCTTTCCCCCAGGTACAGACATCCCTCCTCACGCATCAGTAGTGTATCACATTCTCTTGGAGGACCTCCACAACCCTAAAGACGACATCATTGTGGAGGTCAAGGAAGCACCTGAACCATGTACACGCAAGTCTGTTGCAGGCGACTACATCCGCTACCACTACAATGCCTCCTTCCTCAATGGCATCACGTTTGACTCCAGGTTTATTCCCAGACTTATTTTCTTTCCTCATTTGCTTACTTGATGTTTGGTTATTTTGGCTTTGCAGTAGATGTAGATTCTTGTGTGTTACCTCTTAATATCACAGTTATCAGCACAACCAGACGTACAACACATACATTGGACTGGGCTACATGATCGCAGGCATAGATAAAGGCTTGCAGGGTGTGTGTACAGGAGAGAGGAGAAGAATCATCTTGCCACCTCACCTTGCGTATGGCCAGCAAGGGGCAGGTTAGATGATCTTAATGCATTTTAAAGGACTCGTTTGCCAATAAAAGGGGAACAAAAGTGTGCCTTCAAGGTGGATTCAGTAGTTTGCTGCTAATTTAAAAAATGTGTTAAATATATTTGTGTGTATGGCTTTGTAAACCCTATATTATGTGGACAGAAAGTCCCCACAAAGACGAGGATTTCGGGCACTGCCATATTTTGGTCCCCATAAGAAAGACAGCTTATAAAGCATACTAATTGATGTTTTTTGAAGCTGTAAAAATGCAGAAAGTTTTCTGTGATGGGTAGGGTTAGTGTAAAGGAATATAATAAACAGTATAAAAGTCATTATGCATATGGAAAGGCCCCATAAAACATGAAAACACAACATTAATACTGTTAATATTTTCAGCAGTTTAAATCCGCAGTTTTAACAAGGTCTCGCATTCATGCATGTCATATTCTCTTTTCCCTCAACGTCGAGGTTTATACTTTCGTAGAAACCATGGAATCACCAAAGACACTTTAATATATTATGTTTTATTAGACAGGTGAGCTGTTTGGATATATTTATCAACAGAAAATGAATAATTTTCATATTGCACACCAATGTTGGTCTTATTGTTTGAATCCCTTGTTTTCTTGATTTCCCACGATTACCATATTTTTACCATGATCAGAGACCATTTTTCAAGCGGCTAACAGCCTAAATAGGGAGAGCTTTCTCCATCATACAATATGTTTTTAAATGTATTGCATATCATTTAGCAACACAAGTCATCCAGTTTTTATTAATATGATATTCTAATTTCAATCTCTAATTTCAAGTCGCTCATACCAGCCACTGACCGAATGCAAAGATTAAACGTTATAACTTTCAACACACTCAAATGTGTTTAGTATGATTGTTTTAATCATGTAAAACAGTGCTGCGTTACCCTACTTAGGCAATGAAAAGAGCACAAGCGGCCGACTGCAGTAAAAGCTGTGCTGGCCTCGAGACCAGTGTGTATCGCAGGTATCTTTCATGAGCATTCGCTCCATCAGCCTCTCTCAAATTGAATTGGTTCGATTGGGGATTCAAGAGAGCCACAATCGCTGCCTGCTGCTCCGGGTGTGTCACGGTTTGCAGCGTGTGTTCACTTCTCACTACTCCATGTGTGTGCATTAACTTGGATGGGTTAAATGCAGAGGATAAATTCCAAGTACGGGTTACTGTACTTGGCCTTCGCATATCACAAAAGAACATGTCTTCTGCCCAAGTCCGTTGGATACCTTTCCATTGGCGGAGGTAAAGACAACTCCCATGTATCCATGCTCGTTAACAGCATCATTGTGCCTTTAATGTTCATTAAAATAATACATAGAAATGTTTGGAGTTTACGGCATGTCATATTCTTGCTATACAGTAAAAAAAAAAACTATGAACTGTATGATCAGAGAAAATTCTCCTTTTATATGGGCTATTTTAGTAAAAACAATACGTTATTAAAACTGGAAATAAATTACATAGAGAAAGCTTGCAAAAAACATCCAAGAAGTGTTCCATTACTTCAGTCTAGTTTTGCACTCTCCCAAAAACCATAATCAAAGAAGCTGTCTACACAGCAAAGAGTGCAAATTAATTTTTCAGTGTTGACAAATCTGAATTGACCATTGAATCCATTCATAAGCTCAACATAAATGTGTGTTGATGGGCTATAATGCGCAGTGTGCTAAATAAATCAATGTGAACAGATCTAAGTTTAATGCAGCAATCAACACTTTTCATTCATTTCCACTTTTTACTTTAATTGTGTCAGCCGTAATAGATTTAGTTTAATTGTGCAGGGGTGTATTTTTTGCCCCATTATCTTGAATTTGGGGAGAACTTTTATGAATTTTGGTGGCATATTTGCTCCCTTGCCCTCATTCATTTCTGGCCCTTGTATATATATACATATATATTCACATAATAATTTTCTATAAAAAACGATTTTAATTATGTAGAGTGAGGGTCAACTTCTTAAATGCCATGTTGAAATAGATACACTAGTAGCATGGTCTTGTTTGTTGATATGAAGATTGAAAATTAGACAATGGAACACATTTATTGTGTTTTACAAGTGGAGACAATGGGAGAATCATTACCAGTATGGCCAAAGAAACAAAAGTTCTGAAGTCAAAAGACAGACAAAGACAAATAATAAATCTACTCAACCACCATCTCACTATTGCAGCCATAGAGTGTCAGAACTCCCATCTCACACAGGGGAGACCGGGATGAAGCCAGTTAGTACATGTAGGGATGATTGGAGGTTGCCCATATACGTAGGCACTGATCAGGTTACTGCTTGACTTTTGTAGGCAGCTAGGTGAGAATTACAATGTGAAGTTGCATGCAGGTAATTCCCATTTGTGAATATGCAGTAAGTGTAGCTTTGTCCTGGCCAGGTAAGGACATCCCAGGTTCGGCTGTGTTGGTCTTTGATGTCCATGTGATAGACTTCCACAACGTCAAAGATCCTGTGCAGGTGGAGGTCATGCACAAATCTCCGGAGTGTAATGAAACCAGCGAGGTGAATGACTTCGTTCAGTACCACTACAACTGCTCACTGCTGGACGGCACATTGCTCTTTTCATCGTGAGTTTCCCCAATCGTCCATCTATCCATCTATCTATCTATCTTCAATATTTATGTATTTAAACTAAATGAAGTGAATTCATAAAAATACAATGTGCTAATGGTTTTGTGATTGGTTTTGTTGATCTTTGATCATTGTAGGAGCGACTATGAGGCCCCACAGGATGTGCTGCTTGGAGGGGGGAAAATAATTGATGGCCTGGACGAGGCTCTTAGGAACATGTGTGTAGGAGAGAGACGAACCGTCTTAGTGCCTCCACACCTGGGACATGGAGAGAAAGGAGGTGTGTCTTATCTTGTGCCTCTATGACATACTCTAAAAGGACCAACTACCCTTGCAAACCAGTACCATGCCACTTTAACATTCCCTCAAGACAACAAGTGCTGTGACACTGAAACATTGTAAAAGTCGGTGTTGACTGAATGCATTTGTTGACAGGCTCAATGACAAGGGAGCTAAATTGTATCTGAAATAAGGGACACTGTTATGTAAAGTTAATGAGTTCTGGTCAATCCTGGTGACAAAATTAAATGTTGTTGTCCTGTGTTCCCTTTTTTCTCTTAGCTGGTATTGTCCCAGGGAGTGCAGTGCTGCGGTTCGAATTGGAGCTGGTGTCTCTGCAAAAGGGGGTTCCTGAAGGCTACCTGTTTGTTTGGCTCGAAGATAGTCCAGTTCTGCTCTTTGAGGCTCTGGACATCAACCAGGATCAACAAGTCACTTTAGAAGAGGTCAGTTTACGGATCGTGTTGGGACCTATGAAATCCATGTGATTTTTTTCACTGATTCTGTTGTATTTTTATCCGTTTTCCATTTGACTTTTTCTGGAATCTGTTTGAGCCACCTTTTTCCTAATGAGCCTACTGCATTTTAGATTATGGCAGGCACTCAAAAAGACTGAAACAAATAATATAAAATCATAAGATTGTTCTACAAATAATCATAATCCTCCAGTCCGCCTGAATGAACTGTAAAATGTAACAGGTGAATTAGTAACGTTTGGTATTTTATTTTATGTGATATGTACTGTAAAACATGGAAATAGCTTTTTCAGTCACTGAATTCTTTTCTTCCAGATTATTTTTCTGTTTTTCACTTTTCGATATAACAAAAAGATAACATAATACGCGTCTGTGGTCTTCTCTCTCAATTTAATTTGCGATATATACGATGAATAATTCACTGGAATGCATCAAGAACCTCTCATTTTTCTAAAGCAAGTAAATAAAATATTTATTGTCTGTCAAAATTAGTTAATTTTTAAACATTATCACTTAATAATACAGTAATACCTCTAGATACGAGCATAATCTGTTCCAGGGCGGAACTCGTAACTCGAATTGCTCGTATCTAGAATCATGTTTTCCCATAAGAAATAATAGAAAACAAATTAATCCGTTCCAGATCTGTAACAATGGAATTTTTTTTTTTTATTGGTATACACACACACACACAGTTATAGTATATAATTAAAATAAAAAATTTTGGGGTTTAATTATAAATTTAGTAGCGGCCGGTGCGGAGGAGGGAGGGAGTGGGGCTGGCATTTACACAACAAAACATAACTTAAATTAACATAACTTAGCTTACATATTTTTTTTTCACTTTTTCGTTTAGTAAAAACTGTAATTTTCTTGAATTGCAAGCGTTACTGAACTTAGCTTACATATTTTTTTCGTACTTTTCTATTTTCTATTGTTGTTTTGATTTTTTTCGATTTGTATTCTTTACTTTTGATCATTTTTCGCCTGACTACCCTCACTTTCACTTGACGCAGACCTTTTAAGGAAATATCTGTCGAGGGAGATCTGCTTCTCCTTTATCCACAACAACAGAAGCCTCTCCGTCTCATCATTTATATTCGAACATAATTTCGATATAATCCTCACGCCCTTGGAAGGATTTACATTCTTGATAACATCTTTCTGCTTTAGGATGATGCATATCATGGATTTACTGCAATCATAAGTGCGAGCTGGATGACTGAAGCGGGCACCGCGCTCATATTTATCCACAATTTCATACTTAATTTCCATGGTCATCATGCGTTTCTTCTTCTCACTACTATCCTTACTACCCACTTACTTAGAACTTGAACATGAAGTGAAAGTGAAAGTGCGTCGGCATCGGTGTCAGTACTCGTGCTCGTATCTCGAATATTTACTCGTATCTAGAAGCAAAAATCTGCCCGAAGGCTTGCTCGTATTTCGGACTCTTCGTATGTAGAATATCTTCGTATCTCGAGGTATTACTGTATTCCAGTTAATTCATATGTTTGATTAAGGCAACGTGTTTTTGCCACAAAGATAGCCACAGATGATGATATGGAATTAAATAAATACCAATACATAGGCTGTGATATTTAACACTTCCGTAATATATTGCTGCAGAAATAATTAAGTTATTAGGGTTATTCATGGTATTAATGTGTTACTGCTTTTATACTTTTCAATTTCCTTTTGATGGTTGAAAGGTGAGTAGAGCCATCTTATTGTACCCAGCTTTAAGAGTTCATAGAGGTTCATAGAGTGAACCTTTTAAAAAAAAAAAAAGGATTTTGTTTTAATAGTTAATTAATTTGAATAATAAAAAACAGGTCTAATAAGTTGAATTCATAAAACCTTTAACAATTTATTTATTTACAATAATAGGGTTCTTTTAAATATTTATATTTTCAGAAATGTTTGTTTTTCTTTTTTTTGTTTCTATACAAATGTATTATAAATGTTGTTAATCAAATGAAGCCATAAAATATAATAATTTTATATTAGTAAAAATTTATATTACTTTGGGATTTCCATTCTATTGTTTCTGTCACAAATTCTTTGTTAAAAATAACCTTTATTTTGACTGAAAATCATAAAGACCTTTCATTTTTACATTCTAATAAACTCACTGACTTGATTAGTTACTGTAAGTCGTTACAGTGCAAGATGTGGGACTTGTCTTACTCTCTTGCATTACTATATTAGCATCATTATTATTGCATATGCCTTTACCTCTCGGCTCTGTTTGCACTTAAATGCTTATTTTAGAAAGTGTCATAGCCTTTGTTTAGAAAGCAATGATTTTGTTTTAAACCTCGCTTTTCTATCATGTCCCTCCGCAGTTTTCAAAGTTCATCAAACAGCAGGTATCAGAAGGGAAAGGTCGTCTGAAACCAGCTCAAGATCCGGACAGTGTCATTAGGGACATGTTCAAGAACCAGGACAGGAACGCTGATGGTCTGATCACTCTGGATGAACTAAAACTGAAAGCGGATGAAGACGCAGAGAAAGCACGTCATGAAGAACTGTGAAACATACACAGTCACAAATGAATGTATATGCATTCAGACCAAGAACAAAACAACAGACTCATAATTCTGAGGCTGAAAACCGGATCAACAAGCTTTCCAGTATTACAAGTGTACATTTGATTGATACATATTTTTATACTTTTAAAAATGTCCGATCTCTAAATGCATTTGTGTCATTGAATAAAATGTTCCAAACTAAAGTGTTTGCAAGCATATGAAACATTACATTTACAAAAGAAAAATAGATTATTCAAGTGAGCTATTTTGGTTTACTTTTTTTTGGACTGAAAATAAGTGGGTATATTTTCTCTGGCTTTTATGGACTTTTTAACTTAATTATATTTATATATAGTTTGCTGAATGAATTATTTAATAAGAACGTAGTTGTGTGTAGTGTAAACAATTTTTTACTCATACAGTAGTATGTTGTTAAGTTCCCTTAAAGAAATTGCACTTGCAGTATAAAAACTATTAAACTAGTAGTGTAGTTTACTGAGAGTATGCTTCAAAGTGTACTTTCATAAACCAAAACTGGACAAGTAAATGAATTACAGTATGTTAAATTCCCTTGTAGTACAGTTCACAGTATAGTTGCAATACAAAAGAAAAACTTGATGTAAACTAATTTTATACTCAAAATGTATTACTTACATTTACACGTTAAATTTGATATGAACTAAAAAGTAGTCAAATTTAGTTCCAACAAGTATTGAGAAGATCAAGGTATTTACACTTACAAATATACTAGTACACTGATCTTACAATATTTGCTACATGAATTATATTTAGTAAATATACTTGGATTTAATTACCCTTTCGAAACGGTTCACTTGCATTGTATCAGTGCTTCTAAATGAAACGGCTTTCTGCGAAATGCTGAAGCTCGATTGGTTCACGTCTGTTCACCTGCACTGACAAACGGCTTTTCAGCACGTCATAATAACGGTTGAAAATAACTGCCTATATTTATCTCTTTCCCGCCATTGACGACGTTTTCTGGCTTTCCGTGTTTTCACTATTATACACTAGGAGGCGCTATGACATCTTCTGAAAGAGTAGTGAATTACTAGCAGTGAACAAGCGATATAATCTTATGTATAAACTAGATAGAGGAAGTTTATGATATAAACTTCAGTTGGCTTGAGAAAGCCTATCCTGAAAGTTAAATTTATTTGTAAAAGCTTAAAAAGTTGTTTAAGTTTACAGATAGATAGATGGAAAGAATTAGATCTTGAGCATATATACACTTGTTAGTTATTGCCTTGCGTTGTTTCTAGGCAGTTACTAAGGTGTCGTTATGTTCTTTGATCATAATTTAATCTTTAATCAATTGATGATAAATTTTGCTAGCAAGATTTAATGTTAATTATCTTGTTGCTAGCAAGATTTAGTATGAGTTCCGAAGTCATTAGCAACATTTAACATAAATAAGCATGTTGCTGGCAAGAATTCGCTGAATTAGCATATTGGTAGCAAGATTTATTGTTAATTAACAAGTTGCTATCAAGATTTAGCATGATCTAGCATGTCACTAGTGAGAATTTGCGTGATCTAGCATGTTGCTAGCAAGATTTAACGTTAATTAACAAGACACTATTGACATTTAGTGTGAACTAACATGTCGCTAGTGAGATTTGTTAATTCGTAGGTCGCTTGTGAGATTTAACATGAGTTAACATGTCACTGACGAGAATGAATGTTATTTAACAAGTCACTAGTGAGATTTAATGTTTTAAAGAACACAAGAGTCAGTTGACGCAGAGACTGGAGGTTATTGATGATTCAGCTGAACAGTGAGTGGTCTGAAATATCAAAGAATAATAATGAATATTAAATATAAATCTAAAATAAACAACATTTACATTGATAATAAACATGAGTAAATTATTAATTGATTACAGAAGTGTTGCAATACTTGGTTAGTGCACAAAATGGCATCTAGGGTACATACATGGAGTTTTTTCATCAAGAGGGATCATCGGTGTTGTAACGAAATACCAAAAAATAAATAACAATGCTTTTTGATCCCCAAAGTGTTGGAAAATTGCAGTTAGTTTATAAAAATGTTTACGGTTTAATTACATCCTTGGCTTTTAACGGTCAGTTTTCACTAATGTGAATAATACTTTGTTTTATTTCTATTTTAAAGATGTAATTAAGCATTATTAATATAGTCTTGCCACTTTCAAAACAGACTGCAGTTACACTACATGTATATGGAGCCCTTTATACATTTATTTACTATATATATATATGTGTGTGTGTGTGTGTGTGTGTTTGTGTGTGTATAAAGCCTTTCTTCATGTGAAATAAAATAACTTAAATATTAGTATTTCTTAAATCATTCCTGCACAATTACAATGGGGATAGTAATGCTGTTTTTTTCTAATCTCAAGCAGTTTTCAGATTGAATCGATCTGCCATGTCAGACTTCAGTTCAACACGGCAATTATAGCAGATAAAGGAATCAAGGCAATGTAATATTTGTATAAAGCCTTCCTCCATGGGAAACAAAATAACTTAAATATTAGTATTTTTAAAATAATTCCTGATCATGTAATGCAGCAGAGTAATGCAGTTTTTTAACTCAAGCAGTTTACAGTTTGAAGCGATCTGCCATCGTTTTTGCATCCTTTTAAATACCTTATTTCATTTATTGTTTAAGTGTTCACAAAACATCGATCTATCAGCGAATCTGCTCAGGAAGCGCGTTTGAACTCGAGAACAGGAGTCAGACTTTAGTTAAAAGCCGATAAAAGAATTAACACAATGTAACTATATACTCAAGAATTAGTTATAAATAACTTTGACTGTTAGACGCTGCATTTGAAGAGAGTCAGCGCGCGCGCTGCTCAGGGAAGCATTTTACATGTATCTGCCTTCCCCATGCAAACACGAGCGAGAGTAAGAATTCGGCAATAAAGTACATAAATGAGCGCTATAAATAAACTTAGGCGATTAGACGGTTATGCTTTGGCGCGAGTCCAGGAGGACGCGCGTTTAAACTTCACTTACCTTTCCCATAGTAATGTACTCCGTTGCCGAGTAAAGACGAATGAGAGTCAGAATTTGGCCATATAAGTGCATAAATCTTCAAGGAAACACGCTGCAGCGGTTACTTGATAATCGGAAACAATTTCCGTTTGATCATAAACTCTCTCACATAAATCTATTTTAGGAGATTATGATCTCTCTCTCCAGCAGTAATGGCGTCTTTGAAAAGCTTTGAGGCTTTGAATTGCAGCGCTCTGATTCGTTCAAACGTCAGTGCTCTCACTGACAGGGGTGTAATTTTGTGATATTATGTATGTAAAATAGAGAGATTTAACTTACTAATTAAAGTAAAAAATCGATTGTAGACCTGCAAGTTTTTTTTCAGGATTTAAAAAAATAAAATGCATGCCCATTGGAATGGACATGTTCACACATACTGTATTGAAATGTATTATATATCAGGTGTAATGTTGTGATGTTACCAACAGATGGAGTGGACGCTCTATCTAAAATTCAGTTTTCACTTCATTAGTGAAAGTCTATGGAGATTTTATGACTTTAATCTTCAGTTTTATCAAAAATCATAAGTCTGATCAGTCTGAAAAGGGATAGCAACTCAAGTCAGAACAGGTCTGAAGTCTGAGCAGAGTTTAGTGGTTGTAGCTTTAAAGCTCTAGGAGGAGATGCATTGAGAATTTTAGGTAAGAAGAATAATAATAATAACTAGATAGAGGAAGTTTATGATATAAACTTCAGTTGGCTTGAGAAAGCCTAGCCTGAAAGTTAAATTTATTTGTAAAAGCTTAAAAAGTTTTTAAAGTTTACAGATGGATAGATGGAAAGAATTAGATCTTGAGCATATATACTCTTGTTAGTTATTGCCTTGCGTTGTTTCTAGGCAGTTACTAAGGTGTCGTTATGTTCTTTGATCATAATTTAATCTTTAATCAATTGATGATCAATTTTGCTAGCAAGATTTAATGTTAATTATCTTGTTGCTAGCAAGATTTAGTATGAATTCCGAAGTCATTAGCAACATTTAACATAAATAAGCATGTTGCTGGCAAGAATTTGCTGAATTAGCATATTGTTAGCAAGATTTATCGTTAATTAGCTTGAAAAGTTTTGAGAGTTTAAACTTAAAAATAAGTTATAATTATGCTTTTTGATCCTCAAAGTGTTGGAAAATTGTAATTAGTTTATAAAAATGTTTACGGTTTAATTACATCCTTGGCTTTTAACGGTCAGTTTTCACTAATGCAAAAAATACTTTGTTTAATTTCTATTTTAAAGCTGTAATTAAGCATTATTAGTATAGGCTAATCACTTTCAAAAGAGACTGCAGTTACACTGCATGTATATGTAGCCTTTTATATATACTAAATAGATGTGTATGTGTATATATATATATATATATATATATATATATATATATATAATATGTATAGAGGTGTGTGTGTGTGTATATATATATATATGATACTGTGAATAATACTTTGTTTTATTTCTATTTTAAAGCTGTAATTAAGCATTATTAATATAGGCTAATCACTTTCAAAAGAGACTGCAGTTACACCACAGTTACACTATATGTAGCCTTTTATATATACGAAATAGATGTGTGTGTATGTGTGTATATATATATATATATATATATATATATATAAATAAATGGTACTGTGATACTGTGAATAATACTTTGTTTTATTTCTATTTTAAAGATGTAATTAAGCATTATTTATGTAGTCTTACCACTTTCAAAACAGACAGCAGTTACACTGAATGTATATGGAGCCCTTTATATTTACAATATAAATGTAGATAGATATGCATGTATGTGTGTGAATAGATTTAGGCGCTATAAATAAACGTAGGCGCTTAGGCGTGGACGCGCGAATGCGGGAGGACGCGCGTATATGGAGCCTCTAATACATACTTTTTAGATGTATATGTAAATCCTTCCTTCATGGGAAACAAACTTAAATATTAGTATTTTTAAAATAATTCCTGCTAAAGTACAATGAGGAGAGTAATGCAGTTTTTTCTAATCTCAAGCAGTTTTCAGATTGACTCGATCTGCCATGTCAGACTTCAGTTCAACACGGCAATTATAGCAGATAAAGGAATCAACGCAATGTAATATTTGTATAAAGCCTTCCTCCATGGGAAACAAAATAACTTAAATATTAGTATTTTTTAAATAATTCCTGCTCATGTAATGCAGCAGAGTAATGCAGTTTTTTTTAATCTCAAGCAGTTTACAGTTTGAATCGATCTGCCATGTTTTTTGCATCCTTTAAAAATCTTATTTCATTTACTGTTTAAGTGTTCACAAAACATCGATCTATCAGCGAATCTGCTCAGGAAGCGCGTTTGAACTCGAGAACAGGAGTCAGACTTTAGTTAAAAGCAGATAAAAGAATTAACACAATGTAACTATATACTCAAGAATTAGTTATAAATAACTTTGACTGTTAGACGCTGCATTTGAAGAGAGTCAGCGCGCGCGCTGCTCAGGGAAGCCTTTTCCAATGTATATTGACTCACGAGCGAGAGTCAGAATTCGGCAATAAAGTACAGTGGTACCTCGGTTTACGAGTTTAATTCGTTCCAAGAGCGAGCTCGTAACCCAAAATGCTCGTACACCAAAACAAATTTCCCCATAAGAATGCACTAAAAATCAATTAATTCGTTCCACATGACCACAAATGCACATTTAAAATATTTTTTTTGGTTTTACCCTATTAATTGCAGTTAAAATTGTAACCATTAAGATCTCATATAAATACTAATTAATAATTGACAATTAAACTCTAGAAATACTTGACAATTTACTGTAATGCACGTCAGGTTTGAGCAGCCTGCTTGGAGGAGAGAGAGGAGGGAGGAGAGGGGAGCGGGGAAAGCAAGGATGAAAGCAAATGAGTGAATTTATTATAATAGTTCAGAAAACAAAGAGTGATAATCCAGAGTTAAAGTCTTGGAACATGGGAGCCGCAAAAGAACGAATTCGCGGGAGCCGCAAACGAACGAATTCGCGGGAGCCGCGAGAGAACGAATTCGCGGGAGCCTCGAACGAACGAATTCGCGGGAGCCGCGAAGGAACGAATTCGCGGGAGCCGCGAAGGAACGAATTCGCGGGAGCCGCGAAGGAACGAATTCGCGGGAGCCGCGAAGGAACGAATTTGGGGGAGCCGCGAGAGAACTAGGGGAGCGCGGGGCACAAAGTAACGCGGAGTAAATAGTAACAGCGATTTTTTTTAGATAGTTGCAGGGGCATAAATGTGACGTGCTAAAGGGCTTTTCATCAGACCGTCTTCTGGACATTTTTCGAGAAATTTCATAGAAGTTTGGATGAGAACCACAGGAAAAACTCTTTTGGCAGCATGTAAATATTTTTTGTTTTAGTAGTTGTTTTTCGATTTTCAAAGAATGTGTGAAAGATTGTTAGTCTAATCTTATATTGTTATGATTACCATCTTCTTGGCTAAAAGATGGTACCATTTTGAAAGACGTGAAAAACACATAGTGGCTGCTATCCGGTCCTGAAGTAAACAAGACAGCGCGGGGTTAGTTGTAACACTAAGCGGCATTGAACAAGTTGCATCAATAATCATATATTTTGCATTGTATTAACCTATTAAAACGTTTTTCATGTAAAAAAAATAAAGGAAAAAAGTTATGCTTATGATCATCAAGACGCAACTTTTTTAAACAAATAAAAATACGTGAATGAACTTGTATTGGATAACATGGTGTTACAACTAACCCGCTGTCTGTTAAAACGAGCCCCGCTCACGGGGTAAGAAGTCACATTTTACTCCTTGCGCTTTTGCCGATACTGCAGAGAAACGGCAGGTCCGACGAACATGAAAACAGTGCTCATTTGTAGGAGAGGCTTATATGTTGTTTGTATAAAAATATGGTTTGTCTAACCCTATTACTTTGTTTATTATTTGGCTAAAACCGTGTATATTTCACTACGTGAACAATGGTGATCACAATTAATTAATGTTTAGAATATGAGGTAAAAACTTCTGTAAATCACTTATAAAAGTATCACTGTGGTGAATGATAGAGCCAATTAATGAGTTAAGGGGTTATAAAAGGGGTTGAAACCTCCTGACTGTGTTATGAGAGGCTGTCATTAGGATATTTAATGTAAAAATGCGCACAAGGATGCTGAGCGTTAGGACTTTTTCCACACAGAACTGCGCATGGGTGAGGGAAAAATTTGCTCGCACTCCGATACAAAGCTCGTACACCGATTCAACCCTCCATGCTCGTACACCGATTTTCTCGTATACCAAGTCGCTCGTAAACCGAGGTACCACTGTACATAAATGAGCGCTATAAATAAACGTAGGTGCTTAGACGGTTATGCTTTGGCGCGAGTCCAGGAGGACGCGCGTTTAAACTTCACCTACCTTCCCCATAGTAATGTACTCCTTTGCCGAGTAAAGACGAATGAGAGTCACAATTTGGCCATATAAGTGCATAAATCTTCAAGGAAACACGCTGCAGCGGTTACTTGATAATCGGAAACAATTTCCGTTTGATCATAAACTCTCTCACATAAATCTATTTTAGGAGATTATGATCTCTCTCTCCAGCAGTAATGGCGTCTTTGAAAAGCTTTGAGGCTTTGAATTGCAGCGCTCTGATTCGTTCAAACTTCAGTGCTCTCACTGACAGGGGTGTAATTTTGTGATATTATGAATGTAAAACAGAGAGATTTAACTTACTAATTAAAGTAAAAAATCGATTGTAGACCTGCAAGTTTTTTTTCAGGATTTAAAAAAATAAAATGCATGCCCATTGGAATGGACATGTTCACACATACTGTATTGAAATGTATTATATATCAGGTGTAATGTTGTGATGTTACCAACAGATGGAGTGGACGCTCTATCTAAAATTCAGTTTTCACTTCATTAGTGAAAGTCTATGGAGATTTTATGACTTTAATCTTCAGTTTTATCAAAAATCATAAGTCTGATCAGTCTGAAAAGGGATAGCAACTCAAGTCAGAACAGGTCTGAAGTCTGAGCAGAGTTTAGTGGTTGTAGCTTTAAAGCTCTAGGAGGAGATGCATTGAGAATTTTAGGTAAGAAGAATAATAATAATAATAATAATAATAATAATAAGTTTAGATACAATATCACTAAGTTGGCTTTCTCAAGCCAACTTAATAAGTTTAGATACAATATCACTAAGTTGGCTTTCTCAAGCCAACTTAATAATAATAATAATAATAATAATAATAATAAGTTTAGATACAATATCACTAAGTTGGCTTTCTCAAGCCAACTTAATAAGTTTAGATACAATATCACTAAGTTGGCTTTCTCAAGCCAACTTAATAATATGACGCAATCACCAACATGAAACAACATGTAAATCAAAACTGCCTTGATCTACTCCATCTGTGTTTTGATCACTGATCGGAATCCAATCCGAGTCTTTAACAAATAAGTGATTTTCTCAGCTATTTGCTTAAAATGGTGCTTTAAAAAAAAACGTGTCCATATTCAAATGTTAATTGAAAAATGAAGCTAGAATAAATTGTTTTTTGCTTGTTTGTTTAAAAGCAGAGGCTCTGTTCTATCTTTTGATGTACAACAAAATATTCTGGGAGCCATTAACATTTCCTGAAAATCATTAAAAAAAACACTGGCGGTGGCTGAAAACTTTTTTTTTTTTCTTAAAACGCTGGCAAGGGAAGTGTTAAATCAAGTTAAAAGCCTAACGTTAAAATTTAGGGTCAGAATTTTTTTCTCCTTCAGTGCATCTTGTTGACTCCACAGATGCCTCTCTTCTCACTGTTGAAGCATGCCTCCTGCAGCAAATCAACAAAAAAATCATATCTCTCCCGGGTGGTTATGAACATCTTCTGCCTTTTCTAGCACATAGACCCTATGTCTTGTGAGATTGCTTCTATTGTCATTTCTGCAGGAGCTGTTGGACGGCAGGCACACCCCATCCACATCATGGTGTCCTATAGCTGGCCATTAGGTTGGGAAATACAACCTGATGGTCAGATTCCTCAGAGGAGTCAGGAGGCTGAATCCGGCTCTTCCCAACATTGTCCTGAGGGCTCTGCAGGGCTCTCCATTTGAGCCACTCATGACAGCAGACATTTAGCCTCTCTAAAGACGCTCTCCTGCTGGCTCTGCCGTTTGTTTGCTTTCCACACCATTTAGGGCATAAGTCATTTCTCTTTCCTCACTGTCCACCTTTGCCACGTTTGAAAACCTTGACTTTCCTGCTCTTCTGGCACAGATCCTTTATGCTTAGTTGGCCGCCCTCAGAGGTTTCTTTAGGTGACATTACACCAACAGGTCAACACAAGCCTGTCCCTTTGGATATGCTAGATCCCTGCCTCTAGTAGCTTGCCTGGGGCCTTTGTCATCACGTGCCCCCAGGCTATGGCCTCACAGAACAGCTTCTCTTATGCGCCGTTGTGCAGTTCGTTCCCCATAGTGTTAGGAAAACTCTGAAGCAATGCATAGGAAACCTCTGAAGTGTGAACCGTATCAAAAGGGAATGTTCCACTTACTAATGTAACCTTTGTTACGGGAATGAACCTTCTGTAGCTTTCCTTGCTAATGTGCATATGCGCAAGTCGATGCTGTTCCTACTCAGTGTTGTTTAATACAGTACCATTCTGCCTTATTATCTTTGCACTGGAATTTATTGGACTTTCTGTATATAGATTTGTTTCCACTATTCACCAAATATTGAATACCACCAAATATATTTGAATGGCAAGTGATGGGCTCATATGACATTTCTGGAAAATGTTGGTTAATGTGAAATAGACAGTGGCAAGGAAAACCTCCATAAGATGTTTAGAGAGATCAACAAAGACTCAAACCAACATAATTAGAGTTCCAGCAGGCAATACTGATATCGCAGTTCACCAAAACACAATTCCCAGTTTCACATGCACGTCTTAGATTAAACCAAATAGTGGTCCTTAGTTAAATTATGCCATTTAAATAGCTTATACAAGTGGCTTAGATTTTTTTTATGTGCATCTTGAGGCAAAAGAATGGCAGACATATTTTATGACTTTTAAGATGTCAGTCCAAGTTGCTTTTAATTAAGACAGCTCAAGCATGCATTTTAAATTAGGCTTAAGCCTTGTCTGTGAAACTGAGCATGTCTGCGGTTCTCTAACTCAAGCCCTTTTACTGTCGTAATTAACTCTATTGCAAACTTTGTGACCTTAATTAAGGGTGATGGATTTTATAATGATCCAAAAATCAAAACTATCAGTCTATTTGCTTATTTCACTTTCCTTTTTATGTAGTGTGGACTGATTCATCAACACTTAATTTATTCTCTACTTGTTCTATAAATGAAACTTAACAAGTATCCAATATAATGTAACAATGATAAAATAGGGCTCAGATGCTGCTGCATTTTGAACCATCTAGTTCAAGTTTTTCACACAATCATATCTGAATTTTTTGTTGTTGCATCAAACACTGACTACTGAACGTTCCAGAGAATGTTCTCTAAGCATCTGCAGAAAATATTTAACTCATCTATTAATTTCATTGTCATTTGACCATATTATTTCCCGTAGAGATTTAATGTTGAAATACTATATTGCTCACAGCAAAAGATATCAATTTTCACACGCTGTAAGTGCATCAGTTGGGTAATAATCATACCCCATCTGAACACACCTCAGTCAATTCATAATTAACACTGTAGAGCAAGTTACACGGCATCAAAAAACATTTTAGTAAACATAAAAGTCACAGCACTTCAAGGGTGAGAAGCAACTGGGCAGAAGAACAGCTCATGGACAGTATCAGATTTTTAATAAATATTTATTGCAAATCACTGAGATCCACAACATGTGCATACTTTATAACACATGCAACAAACTATATTCGCCCTTGAGATACTTTACAACAACGGGAGTGGGACAAGGTAACACCCCAGCCCTGCTACTCTTACTGTCAGACACATTCTTCATCGACAAGCACCCACCCCTTTCCTCTGTGCATGAAGGAAGGAAAACTGATAGAGAGTTTAAACACTATTAAACCACATCTCAACATGAGAGACACAAAACTTACATTTCCCATTGAGTAAATACAATATCTAATATTCTACAGTCTCCAATATGCAGGAAAATGTTTGAACTTGAATTTATTGTTTTTTTTCTTCTCGTATGATATGCCTATGAAACTGCACAAGTCAAGACGAGAGCTATAGATACATTGTCAAAAGCCATTTCTATCTTGCAATTGGTAAAGATTAACACCGAAGCGTAACATTAGGTCAGCTAAGATGACATTCTTTAAGACTTTGGTATGGTATGGAGTACAATAACAGTAAAATGTTTTTCAGTCGAAGATTATGAAATGTCTAAGCTGGGCTTGATGGTGCCAATGATTGCTTCACTAGTTTTCACCCAGTGATGTGCACTGAGATTTCTTACAAGACATTAAACATCAAACATTGTAAAAGATAAAAAGATGGAATGTACAAATATGAAAAAACAAGCTAAAGATGAAAAATGATTTTAAATAATAAAAAAAATATTATAAATAGCTTTTGTAATAAAGACAAGGATGCAGTAATGGTACAGTCTGTATGAGCCATTTCATAACTGGGAATGTACAACGGTTCACAGGGGGATATAAAGACATTATTCAAATCAAAGATTAACAAATGTTAACAGGAATTGCATGACAATGAAAAATCAATGTCTTTACGGATGGTTAAAAATATGAATGAAAAAAAATAAAATTGAGGAAACAGATTTTGCACTGGCACAAACTGCAAGACTGATGACAAACTTGCAAAGGTCATGCACACGGAGGTAACGGTCCCTTGACTTTATTCCCAACATGTATTATGGTAGAGCCTTCACACATCAATAATAACTGATGTCATAATTGTATTTGTTCCCTGTGCTTGAAAGTTTTAAAAGAACCAAATGAAATGATAAGAATAATGATTAAGACATGGGCTAAAGCTGAAATTAAGTGCTTGTAGTTGTGAAGAATGTATTGTTATAAATACAACCAAAGACTAAAAGCATTGCATTCAAGTGCAACACAAATCATTACAATTAACACCTGGAACTAATAAATAAGTGCGGACAGTAAAGATACAGTGGTTCTTGTAGTAACTCATGGTTTGCTGGGAAAACGTGAGGGGTTTGAACTGCCGATTCAGTGCAGCGGGACAGAAATTGCTAAACCCTTGGCAAAATAATCGAAAAAGCCCACAAATGTCGTAGGATAACCATCACCACATGGAACGTTAAGACTAAAGATAAATTAATTGCAGCATTCTGCAACTTGCCAACAGCAGGAATAAGGCAAATTCATGCAAGACCATGAAACAATGTTTCATGTATAAGGATATTTACAGATCTTTTTTACATATTTATAGGATTCCATTATACAAACAGTCACACTGAAAATACTCTCTTCGTTATCAGCATCAGCCATTTCATTCACTCTCCCGGTGATGAAATTTCACAAGTAAACATATAACACACGTTTGAAAGGGATCATGGGAATGGTGAAGACACTATTTTATCTAATTTTTTTTGCAGCAGTTCTTCTTTTGAGAGAAGGTAAGGGCCCTCAGCATTCAATTTGTGATTGTAACTGCCTGCGCAGAGTTAACGTGCGACGATGTAACTGCTGCATTTGCTGCATACGGTCCCTTTGGCGCGCCAAATTCTGTGGCATTGGATAGCGCTGACACCCATAAAGAAAGCGGTAGGGAATTCGCACGTGGCAGGCGGTGGCACGGCAGCGTGGTTGAGGCATGGGTGGCAGAAGCATCCAGCGCTTGCGCTCAGCGCAATAACGATACGCCTCTTTTCGATACTGCTTGTCCACATCATCACTGTTCTTCCAGCCACCAATCACAAACACATCATCACCAAGATAGCAGATAGCTGCCCCCTCAATACTGGTAACTTCTGGGGGAAGACTCTCAAGAATATCATCAGAGATCCGTGTGGTGATCTTCTGCCGAGCTGTATCATCACGTACGTTGGTATAACTCTTGGGACAGCATGAAGCTGTGTGGTAGAAATTAGTCGACGCTACAGCCATCTGGAACAAGCAGTAGTTGTCAATAAGCGGTAAGGAGTCAACTTCCTGCCACTGGCGACTGTCAGTGTCGTAACGAGTAGTGACCGTCTTCAACCCATCGTCGCTGTCGGTATCTACAGGTGTCCGTGCCGTTACGTAAACATATCGATCTTCGACACTAATGGCCTTGACGTCTCTCAAAATCTTAGGGGCAGATTCTAGGTTGTGCCACTTGTCTTGGTCGGGTTCGTAGACACTTACGTCCTTGAAGCCAGGGCTAAAGTTGCCATGACCGCCAATACTATACAGTATATTTTTGATGCAAGTAAGCCCAAAGGAATGCTTTCGTGTGGTGAGGTTGCTCACTTGTTCCCAGGTGTTGCGATTTGGATTGTAGCGCTCCACCGTCTTGGCAAATCCTGGTTCCATGGACCCAGCCACGTATACATGTGTATCAGTGGCAGCTATAGCGTGACCATCCAGATGGTTATGGATGTGTGGCAAATTGACCCAACGGTCCTCATATACAAAGTACCCTACGCACTCACTCAGGTAGTCGCCTCCTTCAGAGACTCCACCAACCACCATGATAACATCCATGTTCTGGCCAAATCTTGGTTGGAAAGTGGCCATGTATGAGGCCCAAAACTCTGTATCTGCAGATTTGAGGTTTTCAAAGCGGATCGCATGACCTTCTACAGCCTCTGACACAAGCTGTAGACAGGCTGCGTTCTGTGCGACCAATGGCTCATTCTTCACAACTCTTGTAAGATAGGTCGGCTTTATCTGTGGCAGCCTAAGGAGACGAAAGAGCTCCTCAAAATACTTCACACGTTCTTCTGAGTTCTTCTGAACCCATTTGACCACAGCATCAAACAGAACTTCCTCAGAGTCGACGGTTATCTCTGCGTCAGACAGCCAGTCTCTGACCAGGTGGAATGGAAGCGTGTAAAACTCCTCATCCTGAATGACTTTGTGGAAGTTGCGACGAATCATGTCAGCAGCTCGCAAGGCCAGCTGATCCAAAGTGTACATGTGTGCAAGGCTATGGACGGCCACACAGTTGCCCAGGCTTAGCTTCCTCTTGAGAAATTCTCCACAAAAATCCTTCAATTGCACAAGTAAGAACCTGAGAATGGAAAAGAAAATACATTATTTTAGGTATTACAGAAAACAAAATATGATATTTGTTCTAGTAGTCAGCAAAGGCTGGGAATAATGACGACATATATCATGGGGCAATGATATGGTGTTTGTTTTTTAACAGTATTCACATGCCGTGGTTATTTTCATGGTGTGAAAAATCTATGGTAAAACTATATCAATGGCTATAGATAGTGATTGATATATTGTGGCATTATAGAAATAACAACAATAAAAAAGGTTATTAAATGGAATAGGCTGCAAAAAGAACTCGCACACGTTAAGTGTGTGCACAGAAAGTCTCTGCTCTCAGAAATGATGCAATCCTGAATTCAGTTGTGCTTGAACTGTCAACATTACAGAGTAACGTTAAAATACCTGTCTTAGTAAGTTCATGTTATGTCTTGAGTGAAGGGAAAGAATTGGAAATGAAAATTGACGGTTTCAGTACTTGGGGTGAAATGATACACATCATGATTTCGCTACATTTATGCACATTTTGAAACCACAATGTCTTTAACCACAGACTTCCACAGAAGAAAACACCACACGAGGTTAAGAAAATGACAGCATTTTCATTTTAGCAGAGAAAATGCTTCTCTGTGGAGGAAAACACCACAATGACATAAAAAATGTGTATTAAATATCAAAATGGTGGGCAACATTGTCAATGCCTGTCTATGATGTCTAAAATGCTACTGCTTTAGACTCTGCTCATGATGAACAAATGCTGAAATGCTCCTAAGATGCAAGGTTGCCCATTCAAAAGGTGCATATGATACCAAAAATCAAATTCTACTGCACCCAAAATGCTCCAAAAGATGCCTATAGTATAAATCCTGCATGCAACTAGAATACCAAAAAACGCTGCTTGTTCTGAGGGTGTCTGTGATGTCCATGGACTGCGTCTGTGACGCCCAATGTGGATTTGAGTGATCAGACATGTCAACAATGCTGTGTTTTGACACACAGCCTATGATCTGCATGTGTTTCTCACCTGTCCGCCAGTTCCAGCACCTCGTGCACATTGGCGGTGCTCACTCGGATCTCGCCCGTATACATGAACTGGATTACGCTCTCCACCGTCTCCTGGTCGAGGCCTGCCTCGCTGCTCCACTCCTTCATCTCCACCCGCCGCGTCACCGACTCCGAAAACTGACCACCGAGCAGCGGCGTGAAGTAATCCGTGGCCGCGGCTAGGACTGAGCGGTGGGCGGTGAACTCGAAGCTGTTGGCGGCTCCTGGAGAGCTGCTGAATGCCAGCGTCACGTCACAGAAGAGCCCCAGCTTCCGCTGCTCGTTCTGCCGTCGGGAGAGCTCTGAGCAGTGGGTCGCAGAAGCGAACTCCTCGGCCTCCTCTGACTCTCCGTCTCCCGACAGAGAGCTCGCCGTGCTCGGGCTGCCGCTGTTTCGTCCAGCATCCTCAGGGTTTGGGGCGGCTGCGGCCATCTCGGTGTCCGCGCTGTCGGTTCGTAAAGTGCGCAGTATGTTGAGGTGGTGGAGCACACTCAGACACACACACTCAAACATAAACAGCGCTCAACATGCACATGCGCACACACACCATGCAATGCTTGAGCTGTGTTGACGTTTCAGGAACTGACGTGAGGCCGATCTGGGAACGGGTCAGTAAAGAAGTGCAATCGATGAAAGTCGATGCATAATCAAACGGTACAGTATATTGTTTAGAAATAGCACACAGAGAGACATTATTATAATCAGTTCGTCATTTTCGCAAAATAAACCAAGCCATACCAAATACACTTCAAATATGTATTGTAAATTTCAAAAATGTATGTCAATTCTTATTTTATTAAATATCGTAATGTGAATAATCTATAGATTATTCATTAGTGCACATCATTTTTTTTTTAATAATTTGTCTCGTGATCAAAATAACTACTATCCTCTGCAAATAGATCTCTCTTCTCTGATGAGATGCGCTCCTGCACGAGAACGGGACAAACACACAAACGTCTCTCTTCTAAGATGGAAAAAAAGCATTTTAAGTAGGGTATTTCTCGTTATTAATTAAAGAGACAAAAGATACTGCTCACACACCAGGAGAACAGATCATCTATGGGAAATTTTCATGTGACAAATACATATAACTACATGAAAACAAAATAAGTGTATTTTTAAAAATATGCAATAAATAAATATTGTGGCTGGCTGAAGAGTATGTCTTTTCCACATTAGTGTCCTTTATTGTCACATTTCCGTCTTTAGTTCCACATTTCTACCTCACACAATGTGCAGGAATGATTTGAGGAACATAAGGAGATTTTGTCCTGGCCTCCAAATTCCTCAGATCTCAATCTAATACGTGTGGGATATCCTAGAGCTAAAGTCCAATCTAAGTCAACTCTATCTTGCAACTTATAGGACATGAAGGATCTGGTGCTTTTGTTACGGTGCCAGTCCAGATATCACTGTACACTCTTGAGATGGAGCCTTGGCAGGTTGTCTCTGTTTTGGAAGCACACGGAGAGCCTGATTTCTTGGTTCCTGTCATTTTCTTTGTTTCCCACTTCGTTTTTTTGATCAGACCCTTGTATATATTAGCTCTCTGGCTTTTGTCAGGTCTTTTCCTTTGAGTTTTTTTGTTGTTGGTGAATTTCAATTAGTTTCCTTTGTTCTCTAGCTCCTTGAATATTTGTAATTTTTGCTTCTACTCAAGTGCTCCACTCTTACAATCAGTTTGTGACAAGGTGACATGGCTCATAGCTGAGATTGTGTCCGTGCAGTGACATTGTAAAACACTATCATACATTGTGTAGTGTGCACCTGGTTTTAGTCGTTTACTATAGGATGTCTTGATTTGTCTGTAACATTTACAAAGTCAGCAAGTCTATGTTGTCTAGTTTCTGTTCAGTTTTTGTGTAGTATATTCCAGCTCTTATTCATTTAATGCTGTGAAGCTCAGAAAATGCTTGGTTCCACAGTCGTCATGAATGACTGTCAGGTGTGAGCAGGACAGTTTGACAGTTTACTGCCTTCTCACATGATGACAATCCCAAATCACACAATCTGCCAGTCTCAAGCTGTGCACTGCTTAAAGGTAATAATTTTACCAATAATTTGTTTAGAATCTCAGGTATTGTCTGGTCATTTTAGACAAACTTTTAAAAATCACTACATTGCAATGGTATGAAACGCAGTGACTTTTGTGGCAGATGCTATGTGACCACAAAACAAACAAAATTGTGGACTTCAAAAAAGCTAAATGGTCGTAAAAAGTAGTCACTTGTTATTCGTGGTCAGAAATGACAGACATTGCAGTAATTTTTGGTGATACAATCTACAAATCGGCCACAATGCAGGATAAAGCACTCAAATTAAACAGTGACACTCTGAAACGTCAAGAGTGAAAAATAGACACTTTTTTTGATTTATCATAATTATTGCATAGATAATTAGTACCAAAATATTCTCAAAATAAAAAATATTACTAAGCAAAAATATATTACACTGATTTAACTAAAAATAAAAAAAGCTCTTCAGTTGTTTGGTTACTCTTGACTATGAAAAATAAAACCCAAAATGTATACAAAATGAGGCATTTAAAAACCCCTTGAGTGCCAGTGATTTTTTTTAGTCCCCCATACGTTTTAGCTGTATCCACCTTTCCACATTCATCAACAAATCCTCTGTAAATCCACCTCATGGCGCCTCGTCCAATTCCTTGCAAGGTGTCAATTTGTTAGTGAAGTGAATGTCTTCACAACATTTTAGAAAATGATGACGTGCACTTTTCGTGCAAGGTTTCGTAGTAAACAAGGGTTGAATGCTACACAAAATATGAAAATGATACAACCAAAATGAATACTTTATTCAAAAAAATGCCATAATTTTGCACATAAAAACACTATAGAAGCTGATTTAGTTCCACTTTTCCCAAATAATGATAAATGTGCCCTTAACAGTTTGCTTTCTCAAGGATCAGTGTGAAAGAACGAACACAAACATAAATATGTGCCATTTCTCTAATCTCATTTCAACGTGCATTTAGGTCTTATTACAAACACTTGTTGAGACTATAAAACTGGAATATATACACTAACATAAAAGGTAATACTCTCAAGTATGCAGTTGAATTTGGGTCTTTGCATCTTAGTTTGTGTCTTCATTCAGACTATTACTGAAGAACCATAAACAAAATAACATTTTTATTTTAACCAGAGCAAAGGAAGGTGGTGTTAGTGTTATTAACGCAAGATGGCCAATGACATTGTGCCAAAAACATTATGCTAGCTTTATAAGCGTCACAAACATTGGGGAAGATTCCTCAATCAGCCACTGGAGCTCACACTTGCCTGAGTACTAGCATTTCGTATACATTTCCCAAGGCGGCACCTGTTCTTCATCACTCAGACTATATAAAGGCCTTGTGTGTGATCAGTCCTTGCAAAGTCTTGTTTACTCCAACTACATTTCTGAGCATTCCTTGTGTTATTTTGCCCGTGTTTAACTCTGCCTTGGATTACCTTGTACAAATCTTCTCTCCCTGCCTACAACTTGTGTTTGTCTGGACTATTTCTCTTACTGTTTTCTAAAATGAAGACTAAAATGAGGATAGATCTGTGTGAGAGTTATTCAAACAAAACAAAGTTCATAGTACAGACAGGCGTGGGTCGGTTGCCAACGGCAATATTAGAGCCAGAGCAGTCAAGAGAGTCATAACAGGCAGAGATCAGAGCAGGCAGCAAACAGCAAGAGAAATAGTAACACTCAGAAATGCAGCGGGGGCAAACAAGACTAGGCGTTTACATTGTCTGAGTGATGAGGAACAGATGTGCAGTAAGCAGTCCAGGTATGTGGGCTCAAACTATGTCCAATACTAAATGCTAGAGGAATCATCACCACCGTTCGTGACAATAAGCAGCTGTTTTAGAAGTTAAATTGAGAATTGCTAAAGTTACCTCCTACTCTCAATATTTTGCTAGTGAATCTCTTTGGTTATTACTGAATAATTTACCCCCTCCCTTTTCCACTATGATAAAGTAATAAAATAGTCACATTTCCACATCTTTATAGTATCCAAAATACTTCTTGGTTCTTGGTTTACATAGACATGTGCTCGGGAAGTACATAAGAAATATCATCCCATGGGTGGCGGTAGAGACCCTGCTTCAACCGTTTCTGGTCCAGATAGTGACCTGTGGAATTGACAGTGAAAACAAATATGGATGAAAAAAAAAAACAGTCATAAAATGTAACTTGTTTTATATACCCTGATCCACAGAAATTATATACACCCAGGTTGCAATTTTCACGCAAATATGTATTTTGGTGAAAAAACAGAAATCCATTAAAGACATAAAAAGAAATCCCCAAAAATACAAATGAATAGCAGACATTTTGTATAAAAGAGGATATTGCCACATTCGTCCTATGTTAAAACCATACTTACTACATGACAAACTGTGTTGAACCTGCTCACTTTAGTGTAAGACTTTAGTAAAGTGGGATGTGTGGGACGTTAGATGTAATCAACAGTGTGCCATCTCCATTCAACTGTATTGTACGTCTTTCGTTTATTTTTTTGATTATTCTTGCAATATTAAGACACGAACAACGGTTAATTATAAAATTATTGACCAGAAATATGAGCTAACTACATTATACAGCTGAAGCCACATGAGTTTTTCCGTATGATACAGCAGAGGTCAGTTGGTACAGGTCAGAGCGCTCAGAAAATTCCGTTTACAAGTTTTAATTAATTGCTCTACGAGGGAGTGAATGCTTTTTACAAGTCAGAATCTTATAATTATGGTAATTCCACCATGGCGTGAAAGTACCTTATTTTTCAGCAGATGTTAAGTTTTAGAATAGGTGAGACTGTGAGTGTTTGAACAGTTAAGGGTGATTCAGAGGCTTACCGATGAAACCAATGCTGCGTCCCAGAACGAAGATTCCATTTAGTGTGCCGATCTCAACAAACTCATCTGCCTCATCCCTGCAACACATAATCAACCTTCCTAAACATACAGCTTTCATAAACATACACTGAGACAGAAGCATGATTACCACTGTCACATTACTTCTCCTTTTATTCATTTGAAATGATTGAGGATACCATTTCAAGACAGCTGCTCAACAGTCTGTAGTCATCATTGTCTGATTCCCCTTGTTATTGACAGATCATACATTTTAAATAAGAGAGATCTGGACATTAGGCAGGCCAGGCAAGCACGTTCAAGCTACAGTGTAGACCAGACATGGGTAAACTACAGCCTGCTGGGCTTTTTAATCCAGCCTGCTGAAGTTGTTCAAGTTATATTATTAAATTAAATGTTATTATAATTAAACCTCCTTCATTTTACCTTTGATATTTCCCTGTAATGTCTGTGTTTCCCCAACAGACGGCGCACTCCAAAGACAATGACCTTTATTTGAGTGTGATATGTTACTCTCTACCTCACTTTTTCGTCCCACTTTGAGCCCTTCAGTAAAAATTAGCAGACCGAAGAAAAGAAAAGTAGATTGTGAGTGCCAAGTGTTTATGAAAGAGTGGATAAAATATTTTTTCGCTGAAGTCCGATCAAGGGCTGTGTGTCTGATGTGCCAAGAAACTGTAGCGGTTAAAAAAAAATACAACATCAGCCGTAATTTTACCACAAAATATGCTAACTACGCAAGCAAACAATCTACATTAGAACGGGCAGCTACGGTTCAGAGGTTGATTGATCGTTGTTTCGCTCAATGTTGTTTCGCTCAATCTATGTATGTGAACAGACATTCAGTGTCATGAACATCAACAAAGCCCGTCACAGATCCAAGTTAACTAACCAACACCTATTTTTCAGGCTTTCTGATATGCAAATTTTAGTAGGCTTCAGCTACTGATTTCATTGGTTTAACACTATCAGTATTAAACCTGGCGGTGTGCCTCTTCGCTGTGATTGGTGTTTGATTTCCTGTTTTCAGGCTGATCTGTGTCTCTCTTACGGCGGGATTGAACACTGTTCCCAAATGCATTTCAATGCAATGTCTTGTTCCCGCTCTCTAAAGGGAACATCTCCGGTTACTGTCGTAACCTTGGTTCCCTGAGAGACGGGAACGAGACATTGTCTGACTGCCGTGTTCGCCACTTGACCAGCTGTGCAGTATCATGATTCTGATGCAATTGCCGCACTTATGCTGTTTATACTATCTGTCAGCCAGAGTTGCATTGCTCATTTGGCCAGTTGTCAACTGGCGTTATCCTATAAGGTTTCAGAAATTATGTGAAGGGGAGGAGTTCGGATCTATACTGAAAATTGTCACAACAAAACTAACTCCAGACTTTTCTCCAATGCATTACATGGCCTGGCGTTCAAAATCAAAATCCCAATACACCTCCACAACAATTGTACCACACATATGCAAGTCACCCATACCGTTTGCACTGATGCATACCCATACAATAAAGATGTTTGCTTTTATACCTGTCGCTGTCTGGATCGTCCCTTTTATCTTTGGGACTGAGATCTTGATAATCTTTTTCCCCCTAAAATAAGCTGAAACGTGGTCTCTTCTGACCACAACAAATATTTATTTTGAACCATCTGAGATGAGCTCGATGCCAAAGAACTTGTATTGTATCTAAGCTACTGCAAAATGGAAATACAGTTCTCCTCCTCGACTTACCGTGTGAATCCACCACATGTTCTTAGTAGGTCGACAAAAGCCACACCAATAAAACCATCAACGTTTAGAATTAGGTTGGGTTTCTGTGAAAGAGATATTAATATCAGCATCATGAGAAGAAATGATCACACAATAAGAAATATACACTGTTAAAATGGCATCAGCAATAACGTCACCTTTGATGTGGTGATCTTCTCTACATCGAGAGCGTAGTCCAGCAACTGTGTTGACGGGAAATGTTGCTTCACAAAGTCCTTCAGGATCTGCACCCTCATATCAGGGTTATTGATCTGTCACACACACACAACACCCCCCCCAGAAATTAATACAACATATTAACAGTTGCGTGTATGGAAATGAGAATGAGAGATGAGAGTATTCAACATTTTTATCATAAAAAACATTCAATTCCTTTGGATAACATTTCTTCAATTGTCTATGTAATTTTTGAAACTTGAAAATTGTGTAGACTTATGGATGAACAAATGAGATAATATATATCAAACATCTTTGGATGAGACATTAAACCAGTGCTTCTCAATTATTTTCTGTCGCGACCCCCTAGGAAGAGGTAAACATTTCGCGCGCCCCCTCTCCCCCCATTTTGGAACTTTCACCTCATTGTTTCCATGGCGACGCGTCATGCTTGTCACGTGACATACCGCAGTCACAAAAAGTTTATTATTATTATTATTATTATTTTTCAAAGTAAATGTATTGTTATGCCAGTCCTTATGAGTATTTAAATGTTTGAAACCTAAAAGAAGCCTTATGTGGTTGAAAACACTGAATTGTTGTGATAAATGACAAGCTCTGAGCGCGTCTTTCTCTGGATCAGTGACAGATATCGCGTGAAAACACGTGTGAATTTAGCAGTTGATCACGTGACACATATGAACACGTGTGATCGTACACGTCAAAGGGTGAAGGGTTTGTTATCTGAACTTCATATCTGATGCTCTTGTTCAGTGCAAGAAAACCTACTCCCTGGCAAAAAACAAGCATGTTCTCCATGGTCATTCTGGTTGACATTATCGCATATGAATTTGTAGTAGTTTCTCTTTCTGATACAAAATTTAAATAAATTGTGCAGCTTGATTAAAACCATTATCTGAACATCCTTGCCAAGCCCATTTTTATCTATTTCCAGTGTTGTTCATCGATAATCTGCACCTTCTTAGGGCCAGACTCTTAACCAGCTTTCCTGTATCTCAATCAGTAGAGCATTGGTGCGTACAATGTAAAATCATGGGTTCGATCCCAGGGAAAGCAAGAACTGATTCAATGTCTATCTTGAATGCAATGTAAGTCGCTTTGGGTAAAAGTGTCTGCCAAATGCATAAATGTAAATTATCATCATTGGTTTTGTTTTTTTGTGACCCTATGCCAATTTGTGCCACTCTTGGTACTCTTGTTGTTCATGGAAATGAGCTGCTGCATCTGTGTTCTGTAATTTACGCATTGTCACTAGATCAACATTAGATTATTGTGATTAAACTTTACCTCATGTAAATGCAATACTTTGATCAAACTGGGATTAAGCTCAAAATCATATCAACCATATTCACATTAATCTATGTGGGGTACAGCCATTTTATCACAAAAAAACAGGCATGTAAACCCTTAAATCTCCTTATCGCAGCTCTAACCAAAGTGTACATTTGCTCGGTTCTACACTGATGCCATGTGTTGTTCACAAAACTTCATCAATGAACTCTGTGATATTATTCTGAAGTTTTCTCACCTCCAAATCTCTGAACTCAACAACTCGCTCTAGGCAAACCCAGCATTCATTACAGCACCGAATAATATCCAGTGCATCCATAAAAATGTATTTTGAATTTTATGCAAGTAAATTGAAACAATGGGCATTGAATATATGTTCTTAGTTATACCTTAATCACATTTGCACCTTACAGCTATCCATAGTTATGATGTCAGTATCAGCCCTGGATGTACGGTGGTAGTTTGCCTGTAACCACTTGTGATAATCCAGTTCTCTTGTGAAAGTTATAAAGCATTCTTGAGTAAAGTTTCCATCATTCAACAGCCAGTAACATGCATACTGTGTGTGGTGTGGTATAACCATTCTTATTAGTGAATAATCATAATAATGAAAATAGCATGCAAACTTGAGTTCTGCTCGTGTCATGTAAACATCTTACGGCAATTAGAAATAATCACATTATTGGTGCATATGTATACATAATGATTATCACTAAATCGTAGAACTCCTATCTGCTTTTATGGGAGTGTGGTCTCAAAGTATTTTCTCTTGTTTAGTAAATCTGGCCCTGAAAATGAAATGTTTCAAAGCCCAAGAAAACATGTCAGGTTATGACTCTAACCATGGTTCCCTGAGAAGGAGACTGCGTCTTGGATTGACGACCAGTGTATGAAGCATGTGTAAACACGCCAATAAACCATTGATAGGTGGCAGTCCATAACGTCACATGCAGAGCACCTGTGAGTATAAAAGGGGCACCAGAATATAAATCAACTTTGAAGGAGATGGAGGAGGAGACGTGCAGGCAGACCCAAAAGCATGGCAAGAGACAGTGTCTGTTTCCCCTTCTCAGGAAACCATGGTTACAGTCATAACCTGAGATGTTCCTTTTCAAAGTGGAACTCAACAACGTTTTGGATGAGGCTACAATGAACAAATACCCACTCTGCAAATACTTGCACTCCATGCAGGTGGAATGCCTGCCTCACAAGGTGAGGATATGCACAGGCAGGGTATATGTAGGGTCAGAAAATCAAAGACCTCTATAGTCTATCAATCCTGCCCTGGACTCCTGCTCTTAACGTTAGTCCATAGTCCATGAAGGCAACCTCAACCCACAGATCACTACCTATTTTTTCTGGGTTAGGGAGGGACAGATCAAAGCATCAAGGAAACATAATTTCTCTTTCTCCTTATCACAGATGCATCTCCGTGGCACATTAAACAGCCAATGCTTTGTGGCATGAACGGCTACTATTCCTTGGGTGAAAATCAAAAACAAAATTTCTGACCAGTCTTGCGAATTCATCATAATTAGCTAATCCAGCTTGAACATGCTCCACTAGAAGCATTTTGCGTGTGACATCATGGACTGCAGTCTGTCAATGGTTTATTGGGGTGTTTACGCATGTTTCAGACACCGGTCAGACTGATGGTGTTCTCCATGGCGTCATTCCAAGATGCAGTATTGAGCTTCACTTCGAAAGAAATCTTAAAAATATGTAACATGCAATAATAAATTAAGACTCTTGTTTCAGTGTAAGATTTTGTTCCTGATATCCCTTGATACAAGTAATCTAGACTCATGCAGTGTGTTTCCCTCTGTATTTGTGTGTATTTACTGATTTGACTCGATGCCCAATGCCCATAATAAGCATGCCATCTTTCTTCATCTTGTTGACAAACTCCATGGGCAGCAGGCCACTGTCAAATGCTTTACTGAACTGTTTAGCAGCTGCGTCCAGAGCACCACCGAATCGATCTCCCTGCACAACAGGAACAAACAAAACAGTCTCCGCTTAAAAACATTTTTAGATTTCTCAACTATTTCTTATCATATCAATGTTAAATATCATACATAATAATGATTAAACATAGAATTAAAAGTTTTCTTACTTTTAAAATCAACAACAGATATTAACCAAATCAAATATGTTTGGTTTGGTTACTGAACTATTGTTCTTGCCAGACTGTAGCAAAACAGTTTAGTAAGTAAAATTTTAGTTGAGGGTACAATGACTGATCTTACTATTGTCAGAAGTCCAGAGGTCAGACTGGATACCAGGTCTTTACCAGCACGAGCACACACAATGGTGTTATGAGCACCAGATACAGCCGGCCCATGATCCGCAGTCACCATCAAACACATCTCAATGAACTGACATGCGTAACGTGGTAATCTGTCAAAAACATATGCACTCTTGTTTTAAGTAGCAAATATTTGGTCAATGCATTTGAATTTAACTATAAATATCTACATAAGGAAGGGATTTTATAAACCAAACCTCCTCTGGAACCACAGCAGGCCCAGCACTCCTCCTAGGCCCATTTCTTCTTTGAACACCTCTGTGATGGGCATACCGGCATAAATGAGCTCCTGGCCCCTTTCATCACAGATACTAGTCATGAATGACGCAGGTTTTCGAATCAACCCCAGCTCCTGCACACACACACATGCACAGAGCAGCTGAGACGCAGCTTGAAACCTAAACATTTAAATATCCTCAAATTTACTATGCATTTTAGTAGCCAGTAATTTTCATGCCATTAATTTTGTAATGAATCAAGAGAAATGCAGGGTTCCCATTTAAATTATCCACATTTAATAAAAGTGCATTTCTAAAAATTTGATCAAAAAGAATGTTAAATAGTTATGCACATAATCTTGAGGAAATCCTGCATCACAGAGCACTTGTTTAGGTGAGGGCTGCTGTTCTGGAACAATTACAGCGTTTGTATTTTGGTGATGATATGTGAATGCCATCTTACTGGTAAAAAGACAGAACACCATTGCTTGTGTGCACATTTGTATATTCACTAGAAAAGTCTTTCTGGTAATTTTACGATAATTTACCAGAATTACTGTGTGAAAGGAGCTAATGATTCCTTCCAGCTACCACATATCCTGGAGCACTTGTGCTAAAAACGGTTCTGCCAGGCTTTATCTGGGTTAACTAAGATGTTGTCAACTCATTCATCCACACAGACACAATGTTTCAGTATTGAAAAAAGGATCATCTGCGAAACTCAATTTCCAGATCAGCCTAATACTTAAACTTTTATGTGAATATTTTAATATTTATAATTTTTCATAAAATAGGTGGATGAAAACCATTGTACATGATTAAGGGCCTCTCAAAAATTTGGAGACATAAAAAAAAGAAAAACAAGAAAAAGGTCTCTTTTGCTCACCAAAACTGCATTTATTTAATAACAAATATAGTAAAAAAGTAATATTGTGAAATCTTATTACTATTTAAAATAATTGTTTTCTATTTTATTAAATCTATGATTTTAATTTATTCCTATGATGGTAAAGTTACATTTTCAGCATCATTACTCCAGTCTTCAGTGTCACATGATCCTTCAGAAATCATTCTAATACGCTGCTCAAGAAACATTAATCATTATAAATCCTATTATTATTATTTTTTGATGATGATGATGATGATTAACATTTTTGTGCAAACAATTACATCAATCAGTTTGAGTAAGATTAAAAAAGAGAGAAAAACGAATACTTTTATTCATCAAGGATATCAAAAGTGACAGTGAAAATGTTTACAAGAGAATGTTGAAGAGATGTTATAAGAGATTTCTAATACACTTAATAAGTTTAATAAATTAAATCTTTTCATTGAACCTTCTATAAATCAAAGAATTCCAAATCACCATTAATACAACAATATTAAGCAGCACAACTGTTTTCAACATTGATAATAATAATAGGAAAATTAAGCACCAAATAACAAATTTAGAACAATTTCTGAAGGATCATGTGACACTGAAGAGCAATGATGCTGAAAAGTAAGCTTAGCCATAACAAAAATAAAGTACATTTATATTATAGTAAAATATATATATATAAATAGAACAGTTCTTTTTTTAAATCGGTAATATTTCATAATATTACAGTTTTTACTGTATATCTGGTTAAATAAATACAGCCTGGATCAGCATAAGAAACTTCTTTCAAAAACATAAAAAAGTAATGTTTCCAAATTCTTGACAGGAAAATCTTATCAGTCTTACTCTTGCCCAGGAGTAATCCATTGGGACGGTAGGAGGAGGAACTTCCTGTGCTGGATCAATGATTCCATTTGCGACAAGGTCATCATACACAAACCTTCCCATACAAAACAGAGAAAATTAACAAAATAGTGGAAACAATAAAAAGTTAACGACGGTAAGGTGGCTGAACAGGGGTAGGAAACATAAACAAAAATGTAATGTAAATTATCATATTTTTTTCGGTAATGATATATATATATAAACTATTGAAAAAAATTATCCTTTTGACAATTTCTAACAACAGCAGACCTATTACAAATTTGGTAAAAAGAGTTTTTTTTTAAACTCAACATTTCAATGAAACAGAAATATATATTACAGATTATTTGTTAAGGCTTTTCTCTTGTTAGAAGATATTGGCTCAGTAGTCATTCTGAGAAAACCAGCAATCGGAGTAAAAATTATTCATTAAAAGAACAGATTCAAAGATACAAAGTACATTATAAAGGGCCTGAATACTGAAACTGTAGTGTTTAGGTAAATTATAAATTAGTGAAAACAAATTGTTGTCATTACTGTAAACATTTTCTGATGGGAAAACAATTTCAACTCATAACTGTAACTTATTTATCAAATTAAGGGGTCTGAATGCTTCTTCCTTCCATTACTCACTTGATGACATCACCCAGTTCATCAAAGCTGTTGGGCACAAATGCACCTGCTTCCCGCAGAGCTTGATTTTTGGCCACAGCAGTCTCTGACGCTTGATTTGCACATGCTCCTGCATGGCCAAACTGCACCTAAAACAATTAATTTAACAGTTAACCCGTGCTAACTTTGTTAGGTAAATCACAAATTAAATGTCTAAAAACATTCAATAGCCCTGCGTAATGCAGCACTTTATTGGCTTAAGTCCAAGAAGGCAACAAGACCATAGGGTCTCTCATGTCATTTACTGAGACAAAAGGGTGCTCTCAAACGTCTCCTTAACATAAGTTTGGACTCAAAGGAGAACATGGGCTGAGGGGGCCAAATGTGCAAAAAGTGTCTCTAAAGCCATGTAAAAGATGTACCTCAGATGAGAACATGGTGGCACATGTTCCAATACACCAGCACACTACTGGCTTAGTGATTCTGCCGTCTACAATGCCCTGGCAGATGTTATACTCCTCTGTGCCTCCGATCTAAAAGACATCACACACAATATCATTAGAATTAGTGTCACTCAGCTCTTATATTACTGTCATAAGTTACAGAATATTTAGGATTAAAAATATTTAGTCAAAGCACCAGTGGATTCCACATGAACATTTGAACAAATCTGCCCATTTTTCTTGCTCGACAGCAGTATCATTCTTGTGACTGATTGACTAACGTGAGGTGTTAAGGGCTCCTTGATTTACATACCCATATTAAGACGTTTGCAACAACACAAATGGGGTGGAAAACAAAAAATTAATTTTAAACTATACACACCTGAAAGCAGATAAAAAAAGAGAGATGTTGACAACAGAAAGAGAAAAAAAACTAAATTGTGGAAAAATATCAACAATCTCAAGGTTGCAAGTCCATCTCCAGAGATGTAGATGTTCTTTTGTCCACAGTGCACAATATTACCAAGATGTTAACAACCCATGGCACTGTAGCTAATCTCCCTGAACGTGGACGAAAGAGAAAAATTGATGAAAGGTTGCAACGCAGGTTAGTCAGGATGGTGGATAAGCAGCCCCAAACAAGTTCCAAAGAAATTCAAGCTGTCCTGCAGGCTCAGGGTGCATCAGTGTCAGCGCGAACTATCCATCGACATTTGAATTAAATGAAACGCTATGGCAGGAGAAATCTGAGGATTACCAAAGGATTTTGGGTCGCAATGTAGGGCCCAGTGACAGAAAGCTGGGTTTGCGTCCGAAATCATGGTACTTCGAGCAAGAACAATGACCCCAAACATACTTCAAAAAGCACCCAGAAATGGATGGCAACAAAGCGCTGGAGAGTTCTATAGTGGCCATCAATGAGTCCAGATTCAAATCCCATTGAACACCTGTGGAGAGATCTTAAAAATTGCTGTTGGGAAAAGGTGCCCTTCCAATATGAGAGACCTGGAGCAGTTTGCAAAAGTTTTCCAAAATTCTGAGTGAGAGGTGTAAGATTGATGGTTATAGGAGCAATTGATTTCAGTTATTTTTTTCCAAAGGGTGTGCTACCAAATATTAAGTTAAGGGTGCCAATAATTTTGTCCAGCCCATTTTTTGAGTTTTATGTGTCATTAATTGTCATTACGTTTGATTTGTTCCAGGACACACAAAGGGAATAAATGTGTATAGCAAAACGTGTTAATGCAATACTTTTTTGTGAGCAATACTTGATTTTCTGGAAAAATTTCATGGGTGTCAACAATTGTGGCCATGACTGTATGACCTAATTGTTAATTCGATGCACTCAAATCTCTCTCATGATCTCACCTCTCCCAGAACGACAATCATCTTGACGCCTGGAGTATCCTGATATCTGAGCACATGGTCCATGAATGTAGAGCCTGGAAATCTGAGAATGAGAGCGACACAGAAGTCATCGTTTATAAGCTCAATTAAGTAATAATGAGTATTTTCTGAATCATGCTTTAATTGCACTTGCCACCTTTTCTAGAGCAGGTTCCCTATCTACTGTTTATCCATCAAACAAAAACGAGATGCGAGTCAGCTTGTTTGTTGATGTACCTCACGATTTTGGAATAAATTACTTCAAATGCAGTTTTTCACAGTTTACTGTCGTGCAAAAATAAGAAAACAAGCTTTTGTTTCAGGTTGTTATACTGAAACAGTAAATACAGTGGACTTCACTTATCTCGAGTCATGGTTAACTCGCCAATACTATTATGTCGACGTTTTTGAAGTGGAATGGTCAAACTCCATATTTGTCGTATTATTTTTAGTTCTTTAATGTCGATTCCTTAATGTCGCCGAACACTAATATCTCAAGCAAATATCTCGGACAAAGTCAAATATTCAGTCAAAATATTTTTTTGTGTCCAACAGTTCAATAAACTTGACTTACAAAATGGAGGATAGCAACAATGCTTCTCAATCAATCTGACTGATTATTTGGGCGGTCAGAAATGAATTTGTTATATGGTCAATTCACAAGGACAGGTCATGTTCTGTTTGTCATCACCTGTCTCCTCCAATAGCAACTCCCTCATAAACCCCGTCTGTAGTGTGTGAGATGATGTTGTTGAGCTCATTGGACATCCCTCCTGAGCGGGACACATACGCCACACTGCCCGGCCTATACAGCTTTGATGCCAGGATATTGTCAAGCATTCCGCCTGTGTTCCCGATCTTAAAGCAGCCTGGCTTTATACCGCCAACCTAAAACACACGCAGTGTGAGAATCTCATGAAAAAAAAGCATTTTAGGACCATAAAAAGACATTATTTTAAATTTGTTTGTTATTCTCATTATTATCAGTGGTGATTCTCATTAGATGCCTGTTACTGCCATACACAAGATGTGCAATGCAAACAGTTTTCATAAATCAACTAATCTGAGTATTGTCTGATCAACTAGATGGGAGTACAACTAAGGGTGTTGACATTTGTATAGTTGGTTAATTTGTTCTGGACCAAAGAAATAAATATAACATTGGCATTTTAACTTCGACCCTAAAGATACCGAACCTATAGGTATTGGGATATGTTCACAACCTGATTGGTCAGCTTTTAATATGTATATTACCTATCTTACCAAACATCCAAAACAATGCTGTGTGCTGTGCTAAATGCGCTTGTATGCAAGTAACAAACATATGATGGTATTTTGACCAGCTGAGAACTCAAGAAGAGCTTATAAAATGTGTAAATGAGTCAAAACAGCAGAATGTCTGTCACAGAAATGAAGGTGTGCTACGAAGAGAAACGGTTCTGATTCCTGTGCCAAACTGTGATGGCAACATCGTGACTATGACATAGAAAATTGGTATGTTTGAGCCTTTTGTGACATCAAGTCCCATTTTTGATTCATTTACATATCTTTGGTCCATGTTGCATTCATATTTGAACTGCACCAGAGTTCATTTGGAATAAGTGTGCATTCTGCCATCCGAACCCTGGTGTGCACCAAATAAGCAGACCAAGACTCATCTCTTCAGCGGCTTAAATAGGCTATGTCATGTTCAGACCGAAATCAGAAAGAACATTATTTCTAGGCAGTTAAGGCATTATTAGCTAAAAAAAATTATTTAATCTTTTTATTTGATTTTGGGATGAATCATGTTCAACAGGCTTTCTAAGATTTATGCTAATATTCATGCATATTAAACAAATATAATTATACAAATACTCACAGTTGCAGGTCCAATGATAGTAACACCCTTTTCATCGGCTGATCTGATGAGTTTGCGGGTCAGAGCTTCAGGAATGCCTTCAGCGATGATAGCTATAGTGTGTATCTAATAACACAAGAACACGCAAATCAACAGTGTTTTAGACACTGTAAGTTACCATAAAGGCAAACGTGCAGTTATGACCTGAGTTAACATTGCTTCTTGCATTACAGCACAATGTACGTTACTTATCTGTTGTCATTGGCAGCATGCTTGTCGTTGCAACAGTGTGCTTTAACCTATCAAGTCACCTTTATTTGTATGGCACTTATACAGCACAGATTCAAGCAGCTTGCAGTGATAGATGGGTTAACTGTGTTTTCGGCACACACATGTTCTTAAGGCTATATAGTTGTATTGGGAACATGCTTGTGTTAAATACCCGGTACACATTGTACGATTTTGGGCTGTCCCAGATTTCTGTGGTCGTGGCTCCTAAATGGTAAAGTGACGGTTCAAAGATGGCCTTTGTTATGGTCTTGTGACCAAAAAAAACGGCGATAATTTTTGACAGTGTCAGAAATTTAGCATGATCATCTCACAGTGTGTTTGATGCTACGATCTACATCTACTGACTAGCCGAAAAATGGCAATAGACTGCCATGGAAAAAAATTAATTCTTGAACAAAGTTAAGTTATTAAAGTCGTTATTTTTATTTATTTTTTTGCACACAATAAGTATTCTTGTCACTTCATGAAATTAATAATGAACCACTGTAGTCGGATGGACCATTTTATCGATGCCTTTACTACTTTTCTGGGCCTTGCTATTCTCATCTCTTGTCTTCAACATGTTGCTGGTTTGCAGGGGGCGGTGCTAAAGTGGTTCTTCTCATACCTCACTAACAGAACTTTTCAGTTATGCTTAATGAATTTTCCTCCTCAGGTGCTCCTTTGTCATCTGGAGTGCCACAGGGTTCCATTCTCGGTCCTGTTTTGTTTTCACTCTATGTGCTGGCACTTGGTCAACTCATCTCCAGACACAACGTACATTTCCATTTCTATGCAGACGACCTCCAAATCTACCTTCCTGTGATTCTGAGTAATCTGTAATCTGCATTGGACCCTCTCCACAATTGCCTTCAGGACATCAAACAGTGGCTTTCCCAGAATTTCCTTCATTTAAATGAGTACATCCTGTTCAGCCCGGATTTATCCAACACTGCGTATAGCTTTGGCCCTCTAACACCTCAGTTTGCTCCAACTGTGCGTAACGTGGGTGTTATCTTGGATAAAAATGTGCAATTTGATAAACAGATTGGTGCAGTAGTGAAGGCAAGTTTTTATCAGCTAAGACTACTCAGTAAGGTCAAATATTTCTTGCCCAGAGCTGATCTTGAAAAAGCAATTCATGCTTTCATCAGCTCAAGGATTGACTATTGTAATGCCCTCTACTCTGGACTAAATATGTCACTCCTTAATCGCTGCCGCACGTCTTCTCTCCAACACCTCTAAACGGTCACACATCACCCCTGTCCTCCGCTCGCTTCACTGGCTCCCAGTGCAGTTTAGGGTGGAGTATAAGATGCTACTGTTCGTGTTCAAGACCATCCATGGTTTGGCCCCAGCTTACCTTGCTGAATTAGTAAAAGTCTACCAGCCAGCCAGAACACTCCGCTCCTCTGAACTTATCTCTCTGATTACTCCGAGGTTCAGATATAAAAAGTTTGGAGGCCGGTGTTTTAGCGTCCAGGGTCCTAAATTGTGGAATGCTCTCCCTGCTCATCTCCGTAATATTACAGTGTATTTCTTCAAATCACAGTTAAAAACCCACCTTTTCACTCAAGCTTTTAACGCATAGCCTCGGACTTGACTATGATCTTATTTTTTCTTTGTTTTGTTGTTTCTTTATGTTGTCGTTTAATATATATATATATTTTTATTTATTTATTTTTTTTTTCTTCTGGAAAGTGCCTTGTGCACCTTTTGGTTGTTGTTAGGCGCTATATAAATACATTTTGATTGATTGAATCATGGGGGGCCAGAAAGGATTCTCTTGGATTCCATAAAAAATATTTTATTTTGTGTTCTGAAGATGAACAAAGGTCTTACGGGTTGGGAACGACATGTAGGTAAGTAATTAATGATAGAAATATCATTTTTTGGGTGAACTACAACAATTTACGGTTTATCTGGTTGCACTGGAAAAAATTGATGTTACTCAAGTAACAGGTTTGTTACTCAAGGTATCGGAAACGTGCTTCTTTTGGTGATGCTATCGGATTATATTACCAACATTCTGGCATGCTTGTTGCTTAAAGCTGATCTAGAGTACAGGTAACATGCTTGTGATTAAATGCAGTAGGTACATTTTCACAGCAGAGGTCTCTTGTTCAAACATTAACAACACTGTAGCTTCAGGATGCCGTTCAGCAAGGAGTAATTTGACAATAAATTAATGTGATTCTGTATAGAATTCAGAAATGATCACTGCTGGGAGACGTTCTCATAGCATTAGATACTGACACAGCATTGAAGTGACCGTAATGAAAAATAAACTTTATGAGTTGTATTAACAGAAACTCAGGGCTGTCAATAAGGCATTTTACCTGAGGATACTGCAACGTTTCCATAGTGCTGTCGAAAGCCGAACGAAGGGAGGCAAAATTTATGAGCACATCAACATCTGGATGTTTCTTCATAGCATCAGCCATATTCTTGTAGACGGGTAGTAAAATCTCCTTATGACCCCAGTAAAACTTCTGCTTGTGGTCACCACTGAAACATACAAATACACAATCGAATCGATAAAAAATATCATAAAAACCTCAAATCCCAATGTACAATATTCAGTGCCACATGACAAGCTGAATAAACCAAGTATTAGACATGATACAAGTTATATTACATTGGACAGCTTGATCGTGAACACAGATGTAATAAAACTGTAAAAATAATTACGTGAAGGGGTAGACCATTGCGACAACCGAGGGTTCATCACGTGAACACACGTAATCAAAGTCCAACATGCCCTGAACTGCCCGCGTCTGCATGCCCCACACGATTGCTTTGGTCTGCTTGCTGAAGAGAGTCGTGGCTTTAGCTAAAGGGGTAGAGAAACAAACATTACACTTAGTAATCCAAGTACTTTACCTGTTTAATGCCACAAACCAAAACTATGTAGTAATATGTAATTAGGCCATGTTTAAACTTCAGATAAATGTGGCCCACATCCGATTTTTTTGTTGTCACTCAGATCTGTTTTAGTCATGACAGTGTGAAAAGCAGATTTTTTTCCTTTTCTTCAATTTGAGCCACTTCCATCTTCTGTAATGCGACCGCAGTCTGAACAGTCATATCAGAATTCATGGGACTTTTAAGTCAGTCTAGACTGAGCAACATTTGCCACAAATTTACGCTCATGGAAGTCACTTCAAAGATTTTACATACCCAACATTATCAAGACCATTGCGAAAGGTAGTCAGTGGAAGGACAGTGATGTGTCAGAACTTATAAGTATCACAGTCAGTGACAGCTCTATATGAAAGCAAAACAAATTTTCTTTTTAATAAATCATAATAAAGCACCAAGATAAACAAAACAATTGACATCAATAAAGCAGTGAAAAGACTCACAGAAACATGAATAATATAAAAAATAAAATAATTAAATTGTATATATTAAATGTATGTTTTCATACATTTAAAAAGGCCTTCTATGTATTTTAATATATTTTAGGTGAAGTGACCCTATTAAACCCAACCAGAGCAAAGTTTTCCAAGGTATCTTATATATAATAGCTTTCCAATAAATCATTAAATAAAGGATTAATCACTCAACTAAGTGCTTAAGTTATGTTTTCTCATAAACTGACAAAATTGAAGTACTTTTTCTGAAATGAGTCTTAAGTCTGGAGTGGGCCATTATGGTACATGTGTACTATTTAAGCCCACCTGTGTACTGAACAAGTCCACCACGTATGTTTTAATGTAAATAGTTCACATTTTATTAAAGCCGCATACATTTTTATTCATTTTTTACTGGTGTGTCAAACTAAAAATAGAGATTACAGTTTTAATTTTTGAAATTTTCAGTATCTATAGTTAACAGTAACTAAACAAGCAACATTCCAGTTGTCATTTACAATTTCAAAGTATGCGTTTATCAAGCAACACCAAAAGGCAAGAACTTCCAAAATTTCTCAATCTTTCTTATAAATGCTATTCATTGTCTCCTGGCACAATATTCTATTCCTGGTTGCCAAAAAGTAATAGGTTGCAGCAGAGCATGCATACTTCTCTATTACGGAGCAGATATAAAGCAGCATATAAAAAGATTAGTATATTCAAATTCACACCACACTGCACTGCAAAAATTACCAAACTGATTTGGACTCACACTTTGCAAATGTGTATGTATCATGTTTTTTTTTTTTAAAGCAGTGAATCATCACTACCGTGGTATCAAGATTTTGAGGTTTTAAAAAACACAAACACAGTCAAGAGTGAGTCCGTGAATTGTTCTACTTGAACAATCAAATCAAAGGACCAGAACTGGCTTTTATATAGTTCACTAATAGGAAAAACTAAACATTCGACCAGCCCTGAACTCTTACCTTTAACCGCTGCATTAAACATGACCGTCACAGACCACGAATGCCAAAGAGCGGAAACTAATTATTATGATGAACAGAGAAAGAAAACATGACAGTATAAGGAGAGAAACTGAAATGAAAAATGAAATGAAGTTAAAATAAAACAATTACTAACAGGATAAAAACTGTAAAAAAAAAAAAAAAAAAAAAAAAAAAGACAAGAAGAGACATGTAAAAAGAAAAGGGAAAATAATTAAAGGTGCAGTATGTAACTTTTCACAGTATAAACCATTTGTACTTTTATCAAATCTAAAATGTAAAAAATGTGGTGTAAACTCCAATTAATCCTAAAAATAAATTACAAAACTTGTCAGCAGTGCGTATTTATTTTAACATCTTGCAGCATTCACAGCAGCATTGCACAAAGTAACAATATAATTTGTTTAATTGATCCATACTAGGGCATTGGTTCTCAACCTTGGAGTACTGGACCCCCAATAACACCTCAAAGCATCTTTCCGGACCCCTATTTTCCATCTACGTTGAAAACATTTTAATTTTAAAAATTGGATGATTGTTAACTTCCACTGTAACCTTGATTTTTGGTAAGAATAAACTGGTAAGGATAAACAAAAAATAAAATAAATGTATGTCTACATTATGACAGTTTTAAACACTAAATTAAACTAATCACAGTGTGTTAAACAGTACATTCCAGGGCCAAGTGTATGGCCGGGCCTCTCTCTGTCTGTAATACTGGACAAAAGTTTGCTACATTTTGATTGGATCTTGGTGGACCAACACCATTCGATAAAGATGCTAGGACAACAGCCTGTCACCTCTTAGAAGGCAAGAAGACCTCTAGTACCAATCCTGGGAAAGACAGGACTTCTCATTGGTTAACATGCAGTTTCTGCCCTTGACCCATCTAGAGACTAAATCCTAAGATGTCGGCCTGTGACTGCCATACAAATTCATCAGGACCTCCTAATGCAGCAGTAATGGGTGAAACAAAGAGAGACCACAATGATCTATTCAAATCCATTCATAACCATGTTCGGAAACCTTGTAAACTACACCCAATTCACACTTATTCATAGAAATAAATATTCTCAGTGGCCATTATTTGCAGTGCAACATCTTACATTAATTAGGTTAAATGTATAAATGAATAAATCCATGACAGCTCAAACCTTTTCCATCTTGTGGATTCTACTTGTTCAGAATATTGCCAAATGTATTCTGGTGGTGGTTTGGAAAATGAGAAATGCAATGGAAAATCTTTAGACTTTATTGGAAGAGACTTGCAAATAATGCAAATAATTTCCACCGGGAAAGACACCAATCATCATCACAGCTGTTCGTCATTTCTGTTCATCACCATGTGCATTTAAGTTTTCCACCCTCCCTCTACAGTTGTTTATGTAGACATACTGTTACTTTGTCGACATCTTTGTGGAATACATGAGTTTATTTTCATTAAATAACCTTTCGTTTATGGAAAACCTTCTGATCTCTTCATCATCTTCATCTTGTAACAGAACAATAAACCTAAAATGGAATATGCTGCTAAATTCCCAAAGAGTCCCAAAAGAGACTCAAAATGCTGTTGATTTTGGTGATACAGATAAGTGTTATACATAATTCGAAAAGTGCCTAATGTTGAGTGTTTTTTCTCAAAATAAAGACATCAAACAGGATGCGTCTCTGAGATATGTCTTTAGAAAGCTCTTTAGAAAAATGAAATAATTATAAAAAACAAACTGTTTGAAAAGAGAGCGATGTCAGTCGTTTGTGTGCCGGCTCATTATTGCTAGTGTGACTACATCCATGGAGCGCGCGCTCTACTGAAAGGCAAATTCTGACACACTCCATGTAAAAACAGTCAACGACCACATCAACTCAAAAAAACACAAAGTCAAGTCAGATTCATGTACCGCATTCTCCGCACTATAAGGCGCACCTAAAAGCCTTACATTTTCTCAAAAATCGTCGGTGCGCCTTATAATCCGGTGCACCTTATGTGTGGACTGAGTTCCTAAATCTGTGAAATTGTTGTTGTGCGACTTTGGTAAGCGCTCTGCTTGATTGACTGTTGGACCATTTCCCACTGCCACAGGGATACGCTGGTAGCGATAAACCAATCAGAGAACATTACGTAATACGTACAGTACATGCGCTTACCTCAGCCACGCCTCCGGTAGGTTTACTGCTAGGTATACGAATACGCGCATCCTGGAGCATATTCGCTTATCAATCGATATTTTTTTCACTCAGCAAACACCCAGAACGTGCACGGAAGTTTTGAGTACACTTAAATTAATACATAGAAAACGAAATAATGTGTATAAAGGATGTCAGATGGATTGAAACTGTAAACTGCCTGAGCTTCGTCAGGATAACAGAAAACTGTTGATTTGACACTGGAATGATTTTCCTGCTGCATGAAGATCAGAAAAAAATGCATTACTCTGCTCTATGTAATTGTGAATGAATTAAATATAATGTTAACACAAATACTCTTGGCTACAAAATTGAGTTCTCAAAAGTCTTATGGACAGATATTTAGTATGTGTTTTGATCCCTTATTTTGGTGACTTTGGGATAAACATTATTCTCTCAAAAATATGAACATGTGCATTCATGTTGCTCACATATTATTGTAGACCAGTTTGTTTTAATATGATTATAAACTGAAAAAAGGCACAAATGTCAGGGCATGTAAAAACTACAGGGCCCCAAAACCCCCTCAGATCCCAGAGGGTTAAGTGACCTGTGATCACAACCTATTTACAATTTACAGTATCACTATGTTTTGATATAAATTGTGGAAGCCTGAAAAATAATTGCTTAAAAATAAGATATTGTACATATTACAATAAGAATTTTTGTTAGTTTTTATTTACTGTTACTGTATTTTGCAATTAATTGAAAAATGTAATTGCAGTAATAGTTTTATAATAAACATTACTTGACAGTGTTTAGAACATTTAAGTTAATAGTTATTTTGGTATGTTTATAGAAATAAGTTACTATGCATTCCAAAAAATGTAAAACATATGGCTGGAATGTTTTTCTTAAACATTTTGAATTGTTCATGTTAGTTAGAGGTATATCAAATTACAAGATGCTGGTAAATCTTACATTTTGTGAGATGCTGCATCCACACTAATTTGAATCTGTTAAAGTTAAAAAAGTTACTAAGCGCACCTTTAATTGAGCTACAGTGAAAAAATGTATGCAAAATTCAGAATCAATGCAAAGTAGCTGTTTAAGATTCTACAAAAGTTGTCTTTAAAAATTGCTGTGACTGATCAACTTCAAATACCTGGTGGAACACCTGCTGTGGGCGTCATGACATCTGTGACACTATTGGTCAATTTGTGTTCAGAGAATGAAGTATTTCTGGTTCTTGCTGGCGTCTGAAAGAAAGAACAAAAGAAAGAACTTACTTCTGGAAGGGTTTGTGGGCCACTGCTATCTAGAACTTATTACCATAATCAGGACTTAGAACCGGTTCAAGGAACAAAAACAAAAACCACGAACGAAACTGACAAACGAAAATGTAATACCGTATTTATTCGAGTGTATCGCGCACACGTGTATAACGCGCACCCCTAATTTTCGATTAAAAATCGGTATAAAATTTTGTTTCACACCAAGCATTGTAATTGACAAAAAACGTTGTTGAACACGTGCAGCCATGATAAAAAACATTTATTTATTGTATAACATATACTTATATAACATATATAACTTATATAACATATATAACATATATTTATTGACAACATAAACTAATGAACACAATACCGGAAGAGAATTACCGGTAAAAATATTTATTTAAAATCCTTCGACGTCAGATTCCTCCTCAGAGACACTAAAGAGTTGCTCCCATTCTTCTGGAGTTAATTTTTCATCAGTGCTGATGCCTGTCTTCACAAAAAACACAAAATGCCTGGAAATGAAGCGGCGAGGGGACGTTTTTTTTTTATCTCGCCCTCACGTACAGTGAGAGGCTGCAGCCTGTGTTACGGGATGTAATGTATCATGCAATCGGCAATCGATTGCTTTGGGCTATGTTGCGGTTGTTGCCACGGTTTATGTTTGAATACAGTTGCTGAATTGCACTCACGAGTCTGCCTTTTATTTTATGCATATATTGCTACTTAAACAGCCTGCAAAATGCGCAGCGCGAACTCACAATTCGCCGTCGCCCTCAAAGGACCGGCCGTCAAAACAAACCCCACCCCAGCCCTCGTGCATAACGCGCATCCCTAACTTTTATTTTTTTGGTAGAAAATTTTGCGCGTTACACTCGAATAAATACGGTAGTTTTCGCTTATTTGAAATTACCTTTAACTGGTTAATAACATTATTTTATTATTCTGTGTAGTATTTTAATAGATGTCAGTCAACCAATGAATTCAAATAGTATGGCCTATGCAAATATGACACTAATGCATCCAACTTGAGTGAAATGTCCATTCTCAGTTGTTAAGACATCATAGGCAAGTCACAATGGCAATGTCAACCATTAAAGCATTACATTTAATCGAAAATGAATGTCAGGTAGTTTCCAGTGTGGTGTGCAGTTTGAAACCGCAAAAATCAAAGGTTAATGTAGATTTTTTTTAAATAATGTAGTGTATTTTTTAAATAATTAAACACCATGTTGTCAAAGTTAGTATTGTGGCTTTAAGCATGTCAGATACTTGCATATTTATATAATATAAATTTGACCAAAATCAAGATTACATTCAGGTACGCAGTTTTTCATCAATCAATGTTAGATTTGTTTTTGTCTGTAATGACAACGGTCTGAGGCAGTAAGTAAATCTTGTGTTATAAAAGATGAAGTGCATAGGGTGTATTGCTGTCACTAGAAAAATACCAGACTAAGAGTATTTTCTTCTCCTTAAATACATAAAAAATTTGTCTTTACAAACATTATGTTTTTTGGGCAAACAGTTATTTATTTACCATTGCAAACGAGCAAGAGGCTATCTCAAAACACTTCATCAATCCAAATGGAAGCGCTGACGGAAATACTATATGAGGTGTATGAACCAGTAGTTTTTCTAATCCATATTTGGAAAAGTAATGTTACAGAAGGAAGGAACATAAGAACAGAAACATTAAAATACTGATTCTGTTCAAAATGATTTTTTTTTACCCTGCCAATGATGTAATGGTATTACTCATATAATAGTTGTAATATGTTTGAAAAACTGTCAACTGTCATCTAAATCTAATGACAGACATTATGTATTTTACTACTGTAAATAAAATGAACACTTAATGTATGAATCACACTTTCAAAAAAAAGTAATGCGTCTCTGTCAGGGTTCTGTCACTCCAGTTTGGGTTTCTGGGGCATATTCTTCGTACCTCGCTAAGTCACTTAGCTGGATTAGATTGTTGATTATTTCGCATGATCTTGGATTGTTCGGTTCTTCGACGCTCATCCGGGACTTGTTGTCATAGTAACAGGTCCGTTGAATTGAACCTGCTCGGGAGCAGCTTACTTCATGATGACAGGATTAGATCACGGCTTTATAAGCGGAAGTGATATGGGAAGTTTGTCCTGTCCGTTTTTACGAGAGCAAACTGTTGCTGGAGGTTCAATATAATATATTTAATAGAATTATAATATTTAAAAAAAAATAATAATAAAACATATATGTATATTTAAAAATTATATATATATATAATATATATATGTTGAAGAGAGCTTTTTCGCTATTACAGGTACATTATAATTGATCATAGAGATTATGAAATCATGACCATGCCAGTAAATATCACCCTAATGTGATTGGTGCCATAGACTGCACACACATTGCCACCATCAGAAAGCCAGCCAGTACACTTGACCATTGTTGGCACTGCACGGGACAGAATTGTCCAGCATCATTTTTGAAAAGAGGGAACTTTGCACACAGTTTAGTTTAATTTTTACAAATCCAGCTGATCATCTCTTGCCTGTGGAATGAAATAAATAAATCATGCAAGGTCATCAATAGTACAGTGTGTTTATTAGTGTATTTGACTAACTTTGAAGCTCCTTTTGAAGCAATTCAATCTCAAAATGGTAAAGATACCATTTTGTAGAATATTTTTGCATTTTATTTTTACTTGTTGCCAAGTTCTAGTGGGTCCTGCGGTGGCCCTAATATAAAAGAGGATTATGAAATACAATTAATATAAGACAATATAATTACACACACGATCACTAGGCAACTCACAAATTTAATTTGTCGGACGTTATGTTAAAATGTTTTTGATCAGTGTTTCTACTATCGATACATATCCCCTTTTAAGCCAGCACATGAACGCGCAATGATCTCAGATAACGCAATCCAGCTATACTAATCGTCAAGAACAGGTGCGTTCAAAGAACCGAATAATCCAGCTCATAGTAAGCGCGATTATCTCATCCCGGATGTGTCAACTGATCTTGGATGTAGTAAGCGACGTACGAAGAATATGCCCCTGGTGTGTTGGATGACAGAGCTCTGACACGGCCCCTTTGTTGTGTCTAGTGATTGTGAAACCTCACCCATCTTGTTCCCTAATTTCCCTTTATTGATCCCAGCTGTTTCTGCTCGTTACCTTCCTCATGTGTTCCCTATTTAATCCTGGTGGGTTTGCTGTCCTGTGTGGTGTCGTTGTCATTTCATGTCTGTTCCTTGTTCCTGATCTCCCCGTTCCATCCAGTTTGCTTGTTTAATGTTATGTTTCTAAGTTTAGTAATGTTTTCCCACACTTGAGTATTTCTTTTGTGCGTTAATGTTCATTTGTTATGATATAGTCACTTTCCCTGCACTTGAGTCCTCCCTCCCCCCGACCCCAGAAGATGTTCTGGCAGCAACAGTGCCCCCAGAGTTGTCCAGGGGTACCACAGCGCCACGCCCTCGCACAGGGAAGAGGAGGAGAAAGAGAGCTTCCTTTCCTGCTGCTAGTGATGTTACGTATGACACTGAAGCTTCGATGCGCGTATCGCTCATGTGACACAATTTGAAATGAAGCGCTGTATCGGGGTGTGTATTGGTTTCCCTGAGTCACGTGATCGATGACAAATGAAGCCTCACTTTCTGTCAAATCACGTGCGCGTTTCACTTTGCGTGTCAGAAGCTTCAAACCCCCAGATCTTCCTTAACGAGTCCTTGTTGACTCAGTCTGGTTGATGGTTTTGTGAGGAGAGTCAATATATGTAATATATAGAATCAATATATTACACACACACACACACACACACACACACACACACACACACACACACATATATATATATATATATATAAAGTTTTTTATTGGTATAGACACACACAATTATAGTACATGTGTACAGTGTGATACATGTGTGATATCAAGTAAAATGTGGTTTTAATTATAAGTTTTTGCAGACAGTAGAGGCAGGTGCGGAGAAGGGGGGGGGGTGTATGGAGACACTTGATTCTGTATCGTACCTTGCACGAACACTACATAACTTAAATTAACATAACTTAGCTTACGTATTTCTTTTTAAACTTTTCTATTGTATATTATTGTTTTGATTTTTTTCGATTGTATTCTTTTGATCACTTTTCTTCGCCTGACTACCCTCACTTTCACTTTCACTTGACGCAGAGCTTTTAACGAAATACCTGTCGAGGGAAATTTGCTTCTCTTTTATCCACAACAACAGAAGCCTCTCCATCTCGTCATTTATATTCAAACATAACTTCGATATAATCGTCACGCCCTTGGAAGGATTTACGTTCTTGATAACATCCTTCTGCTTTAGGATGATATCGTGGATGTACTGCGATCATTGGTGAGAGAGATCACGCACATATTTATCCGCAATGATCCTATCACACAATGTCCTTATTGTGTTTGTGTGTGTGTGTGTGTGTGTGTGAGAGAGAGAGAGAGAGAGAGAGAGAGAGAGAGAGATAGAGAGAGAGAGTAGGCCTACATTAGATCTTATTGAATCATATAAATTCATAGTATATTTTATTTTCACACTTTACTTTAAACACAAACATATAAAGCTTTTATTTGTACACATAGCATTGAAACGATGGAGTGTGTTGTGTGTTCACAGGCTTCTGCCTGCTTTATTTTAAATAAACACCAGATGGCGGTGTTCTCGACACTCGCGAAGCCTCGAATCTTTTCCCGAAACAGTCAGGGTGAAGCCTCAGTGCTTCATGAAGCCTCATTTCCACATCCCTACCTGCTGCCAGCCAGGAGGCCGCTTCCCAGAGCCTGCTAGCCTGGGGTCGCCTCGTAGCTCTCGCAATCAGAAGAGGAGGAAGAGGACTTCCTCTGAACAGCTGGCCTTGCCTGAGATCGCCCTGCTGGCGCCGCCGGTCTACCCTGAACTCCTGCGGCCTGAACTGCCGGCTACGACCACACTTCTAGTGCATTGGTTGTCAGAGCTCTGACACTGCCCCTTTGTTGTGTCTTGTGATTGTGTAACCCCGCCCATCTTGTTCCCTCGTTTCCCTTTATTGATCCCAGCTGTTTCTATTCGTTACCTTCCTCATGTGTTTCATCCGATTTGTTTGTTTAATGTTATGTTTCTTAGTTTAGTAATGTTTTCTCCCACGTGGGTATTTCTTTTGTGTGTTTATGTTCTTTTGTTATGATAAATAAACTCACTTTCCCTGCACTTGAGTCCTCCCGTTTTCTGATCCGTGACACAAAAGGATCATATATACTCCAACGTTCCTCCTTTTTGTAGTCAATGCATAGTGCTCCAGCTCATTTTTAACTTTACTTATGGCCACTTTCACTCATTTTTACTCACAACTCTAACAGTAAATGAATTGCTTCAATGCTAACAAAACAAAAAACAAACTGTATGTGTATACATCCCTTATATCAGCCAATGGGATAAACGGCAAAAACACACTTACAGTTGCATTAGCGCTGGTGTTCAACAGGAAATTGGCAGTATGCACTGCCGCTGGAGGCTGATTGGGAACTGGCCGATGACCCAGTGCCATGCCAACAATAGCAGTCATGTGAGTCTCTGTGCCGAAAACATGTATAGGAATTCCAGTAGTCTTTCCTGTTGCAATGAAAAGGGAAATAGAACAAAGAAATATGAGATTCCTTGTGTATGATGTGTAATAACATTCACCTCTATGTGAACACATAGATACTGTCAAATTTCAATTTGACCTCCGATTAAATCCAGTATAGGTGAAATGAAGTTCAACCAAAGGATGAGGATTTAAAGATTGACCTTTTGGTTTTTTCTCTTTTTTTGTCCCGATCTAGAAGGCGCCTTTCATCAACTATAAGCCTTTCTACTCGCCACAGGAGTTTTCTCTCACTCATTCTTGTGTTTACATTTCTCCGCAAACACGTGTGAATGCAACGCCGCAACAGCTGGCTGATTAGATCACAGACTCTGTTTGAATCATTCTTGGGGACTTTAATAAAGTAAATCTTACCCATGAACTGCCAAAATACAGATAGTATATACTAGACCACTGTAATCAATTAACTTAGAACAAATGACAAACGATGGTTCACCGCAAAACTCAAGACAACTTTGTCAAGCCAAAGAAGATGCCTACAAGAGTCTTACAAACAGACCAAAAACACAAAGGTTATCAGAGTAGCTACCGTAAGTGGAATTAGTCTGAAAGGGTGAAAAAACTGTTTTCAGCCAAGAACTCTCCATCAGTTTTTCAGTTTGCCTTAAAGACATCTGGACAAACTAGGGATTACTTTTGTGGACTTCAGCTTGGCCTACAAGACTTCCAAACCTCTTCTTGTCCAAATTAACCCAGTTCTCTGTGCCCTCCCTCAGACAGGCAGCAGCTATTCAGGCTGGGGAAATTCTCATTGGGGAAACTAAACACTTAATATTCATCAATTGTATTAATTCGCCTAGTCTTTTAAGGCCGTTCAGCCAAACAAACTTTTTTTATAATGTTTTCCTGTGACCAATGTAAAGCTGCTTTGAAACAATCTGTATTGTAAAAAGTGCTATATAAATAAAGGTGACTTGACTCATCCAACACCTGCATAATCAGCAATGGTGCCCCCAGGTTTGTGTGTATTCCCCACTACACCCTGTACACCAACAACTGCACCGCAAAACATCCTTCTGTCAAGTTTGCAGAAGACACCACACTTGTCGGCCTCACTCTCCAAGAACGGTACTCATCCAGAGTGAGAAAAGGGGGGGGGGGGGGCAAAATCACTCTGGATCCCGCACACCCACAGCACTTCCTCTTTGAACCATAGGCATGTAATGCATAACACTGTTTATACACATATAGCACACCATACTTCTTATTTACATTCCCTTACATTTGTAAAATACACATATTGACTGAATATGTATCTGAATATTGTGTACTCTTGTCGCTGTAATTCTGTGTGTGTTGTGGAAGTTTCTGTCATCAAGACAAATTCCTTATGAATAAACAGCAGATAAAAATACTAATAATTAATTACACATCATAAAAACAAAAGACACTTACCTACTTCCTCCATCACTCTCAGCCCTTCCTGGTAGTTTGGACCTCCACGTCGCACAAAGATGGTCACTTCATGTTCTTTTAGAGGCCCCTGGTAGTCTTTGATAGCCCTCACAATGCCCTGATGAGTGTCACGAAACGTGATGAAACAACAAGACATAATCTAACAATGATGAATAACAAGATGTCGTAGGAGTTGTCGTACCTTAAATGTAGCTGCTACATTAGTGAAGTTAGCAATACTGCCACCAATGATCAACACCTTTCCTGTAAGGTAAGATCGGGAAATTCTGAATTTATGAATTTCTGATTTTCAGCAAATGCAAATTTCAGCTGAATTCAGGAGCAAAACAACAGAATTGGCATAAACAGAAAACGTCTTCGATGTTTTCTTTACATTTTTAGATCTTGCCAAATGCTGCATGATGTTTAGCTCCATTTTGAAGAATCAGAGGATTTTGTGAAGTGATGTTGGTGGAATTTTTTTTTTGTGTGATTATTTTGAATGACAAATCAAGAAAATAAACACCAAAGACTTTTTCCTATGGGTTGTTTTGATCATATTTAACAAAGGTGGCTCATACTGGTGGAGGACACTATATAAATATTAAGAATCTAGTCATCTTTATTTTTATAATGCTTTGTACAAGGAAAAGGAAATAAAAATACAGGAAAATAATGATTCAATAATTCAAACATAGCTTTTAAGTAGTGGCTACATTTTTAAGTAGCTCTAAAAAGAAACAAGTGTCATTGTTCGGTTGAGATCAGTACAATGTTGATTTGGTTCCGGTGTAAAGATAAACACTTATTAATTTAGTTCAATTTGGCTATTAAGCAGCTTAGCAGAAAACAATGATATTAACACCATTTGCCATTGATTATTAAAGACTCTCTGTGGTGAGTTTTTACATTCACTCATTTAGCAGACGCTTTTATCCAAAGCGACTTACAATTTGAGGAGTATAGAAGCTATTTGTCCAAAGTCCTAACGCTCCTTTTTAATACTATTTATATATATATATATATATATATATATATATATATATATATTTACAGTAATACCTCGGTTTACGAGTTTAATTCGTTCCAAGAGCAGGCTCGTAACCCAAAATGCTCGTACACCAAAACAATTTTCCCCATAAGAATGCACTAAAAATCTATTGATTCGTTCCACATGACCATAAATGCCCATTTTAAATGTTGTTTTTTTGTTTTACCTTATTAATTACAGTTAAAATTATAACCATTAAGATCTCATATAAATACTAATTAATAATTGACAATTAAACTCTAAAAATACTTGACAATTTACTGTAACGCACTTCAGCTTTGAGTAGCGCCGCTGTTGGCGTGAAGGAGACGAGAGACAGAGGAGGGAGGAGGGGGGAAAACACAAAACCCGTATTCAAGTGCAAATGAGTGAATTTATTATAATAGTGCAGAAAACAAATTAAGTGATAATCCAGAGTGAAGGTCGTGGAGCACCGGCAGCTATGAGATGAGAATCAGGTGTGTGACCACGATCAGTGACCACGCCCCCACTCACACACACACAGGCAGAACTAGGAGACAATGAATTCATGAACCACGTATATATTTCACTACGTGAACAATAGCGATCACAATTAATTAATGTTAATAACGGGAGGTAAAACCACTGTAAAATCAGTTATAAAAGTATGACTGTGGTGAATGATGCAGCCAAACCAAGCGACTCTAAGAGAATGAACGAGTGAAGGGGTGATAAAGGGGTTGGAAGCACGTGACTGTTTTATGAGAGGCTGTGTTTAGGATATTTCCAGTAAAAATGCGCACGAAGTTGCTGAGTGTTAGGACTTTTCCACATAAAAATGCGTGTGGGTGAGGGGAAAATTCTCGCACTCAGATACAATGCTCGTACACCGATTTGCTCGTATACTAAGTCGCTCGTAAACCGAGGTATTACTGTATATATATATATATATATAAAATTACTATCATAAGTCAACGCCACTGCTGAATATTTGTACTTAAAACTCAACCAAAAAACCCGGTTTGAAATTTCTGGTGTTTTATATGTTACAAACTGCCTTATAACCAATCACATCAACATCCGGGAGGGCTTTAGCATAAAATACCGGGTACACTTAGCAATATAACTGGTGAATTATGAATATGATATTACAATGTTATGATGAATTATATGCCTTGGACACTGACTCTATATGATGTATGCTGATTTTTAGAAAGCAGACTGCGAACATGGTTTGTGTAACATTAGCTACACATTATTAGTGCAATGATTAATTTTTTTTTCTGTTATTTCTTATTTAAGATATGAACAATTCGAATTACGAGCTCGATCCTGGAACAGAACATGCTCACATCTCAAAGTATTACTGTATTAGGTAAAAAACACTAATCTTGGTTAAGGTATTTATCTGACAAAACTATTTGGCAAAAAAAGCAGCTGTAAGTTTTATTTCACTATGCAAAAAAAAAAAGAAAATGAAAAAAAACACAGAAAAACTAAAACCTCATAATAAAGCAGACACACTGTTAATATTATTTGGCTCTCCCTTATGAAATTAGCTGAGCCAAAAACTGTCCGCACAATTGGACATGATTCAAATATAAAGCAATTGACAAATACATTTCAAATAAAACAACTGACTCAGAGCACAAACACACAATATGCTTACAAAATCTAAATTTTCTTAAATAATATTTTGGATAAAAGGTGAAAATGTAGTTTCCTAGGCCAATTTTCCTACTGTATACTATAAAAAAACATTATTATTCAATTTTATATTGAATAATAATATTCAATCATGCTAGTAATTGGTGACCTAAAAATCACTCTATTGTGTCACACATAAAAGCTCACCATCAGGGTGTTTCTCGTGGGTTATTAGAGAGAGGATAGTCTTGGCGTAGTCGTAAGTCTGCTGCTCGCTGGGAGCTCCAGAGTATTCCCCATAGTTGGCCAGCTCATCTACTCCACCCAGATCACAGATGGTGTCACTAAACAAACAAGTACAACATTTAAAATAAGGTCTGATTTGTTAACATTAATGCATTAGCTAAAATGTCCAAACAATAAGCAATGTCAATGTCAGTTAATAAAAATACAACAGTTAAATGAACATCAACTAAGATTATTAAATGTTAGTGTTATTGTAACAAATGGAACCTTATTATAAAGTGTTACCCACAAGGATCACATATTCAGCCCAGTTTTAATATATAGATAATATCTTAAGCCAAAACTCTTGTTAAAAACTTTGCTGTCTTGCTTGTCTTTTTCTTCTTTTTTCATGCCTTCTCTCTTCTCAAGACTTTGAAAGAGTAATTGTCACGGACTCAGCCACGCCCCCTGCACCAGACTCCCACGCTCCGCCCACTCGTTCCCAGTCACCTGAGTACTGAGCACCCACACCTGTTTCCCATCACTGGAGCCCTATATCACAAGCCCTCACCCTGCACTCAATGTCTGGTCTTAGCATTGTGCTACACCGACTGCCTTGCAACTCTTCATATTCTCCAAGCTAACAAGATACTCCACGTTCCCGAGATTACAAGATTCCACGCTTCCAAGGTTCCACAAGATTGTTCACCGTGTTCACCGCTTCAGTTAAGTCACTCACCAGTCCCTGGGTTTTCACCTGTTCACCAGTTCACTGTTTTGCGTCCTGACTTCAATAAAACCTGTGTTTGTGCACTAACCTCTGTGTCCTCCAGTCTGTCATGACAGAAGACCAGACCAGCAGTCAGGCCGAAGCAGTGGCTGGTGATTCCCCCATCCCTGGCACCGCCTCTGCTTCCCGAACTCACCCAAGCCTTCCTCCACACCACGCATCTAGGATTCTCCTCGTTGTCTGCCTCAGCCAGTCCCGTCATCAGTTCCCCACGGATCGGTCAAAAATCGCCTTCATAGTCACCCACCTCACTGGAAGAGCCCGCCAATGGGCTACATCATGGAGGCCAACAGACCAGTTACCCAATCCATCAACGCTTTCACTTGTCACTTCCGGGAGGTGTTCAGCAGAACATCCGGACCCACCACCATCCATGATCAACTGCTAAAGCTTCAACAAGGTACCCAATCGCTCCATGACTACAACATCCACTTCTGCACCCTCGCCGCCGCAAGTGGCTGGAATGAGCCTGCATTACTAGCTGCTTATCGTGCTGGACTGAACCCTCAACTCCAAGTATCCCTAGCAATCTATGACAACCATATCGGACTCGAAAACTTCATACATCAAGCCACCCTTGTGTCTCAATCTCACCGCCAGCTCTCACCCGGATCACCCGTTGCATTCCCCACCTCCACCGTGGGAGTCAACCCCTCCAGCACCAGAACCCATGCAACCCGACCCTCACCGCTTAACTGCCACCGAAAGAAACCGACGTATGCGTTTGCACCTCTGTCTCTACTGCGGGGGGTCGGGTCACTACCGAGCCACCTGTCCGACCCAACCCCCGCACCCAGCGGTGAGTACTATACACACAGATCCAGTAATGTTGAATCTTCCTGAAACCTCCACTGTTTTAACCTCTCCCTTTGGTTCTGTTCCAGCGAAAGCGCTCATAGACTCCGGATCAGCTGGAAACTTCATCTCTTCAGAAATGCTGCTCAAACTCCATGTCAAGACCAAACCGGGCACATTCCATTTTGGGAAAACCGCTGGGTCAGAGGTGCATTCGCTACGTCATGGATCCAGTCACAGTGCAGATCTCCACCAAGAACAACTTTCCCTACTGGTGCTGGAGGGTTCTACCGCAGATATAGTCCTGGGACGCCCGTGGCTTGCTGCTTACTCACCCACCATGAACTGGTCCACCGGCGAGGTCCTGCGCTGGAGTGACACCTGCAAGCAGCACTGCTTAGCTCCCATTGTGAGGATCCGTATCCTCACTCCACCTCCACTCGAACCCACTTCCATCCCCATGGCTGCCGCATCCCTGGACGAACCCTCTCCTGTACCAGCGCCGGCCATTCCAGTGGAGTATCGGGCGTTCCAGGACGTTTTCAGTAACCAACGGGCCCCTCATCAGTAACTTCCCCCTCATCGGCCATGGGACTGTGCTATAGACCTGCTACCCCCTGTCCATCCCGGAACATCAGGCCATGGAGGAGTACATCAGGGAAGCACTCGATCAAGGATTCATTCAAGCATCCAATTCCCCTGCCGCTTCCAGCTTTTTCTTTGTGGGCAAGAAGGATGGGGGCTTGAGGCCATGCATAGATTACCGGAAACTCAACGAACACACCATTAAGATCAGGTACCCACTTTCCCTGGTTCCTGCCGCTCTGGAGCAGCTGCGGGGAGCTCGCCGTTTTACCAAGTTGGACATCCGCAGCGCCTACAACCTCATCAGAATATGGGAGGGCGATGAGTGGAAAACCGCTTTCATCACACCTGCTGGTCACTATGAGTACAGAGTAATGCCATTCGGACTGTCTAACGCCCCTGCAATCTTCCAAGGATTCATGAATGAGATTTTCTGAGATTTCCTCAACAAATTTGTCATAGTCTACATCGACGATATCCTGGTTTTTTCCCATAACATGTCAGATCACCACCATCACGTTGCGCAGGTCCTCCAACGACTCAGAGAAAACCATCTCTTCCTGAAGCTTAAATGCGAGTTCCACCACAGCTCCACCCAATTCCTTGGATACATCGTGGACCAGAGCGGCGTCAAGATGGACCAGGGGAAGGTTCGAGCAGTGCGGAGTTGGCCACAACCCAAGTCAGTCAAAGACCTTCAACGTTTCCTGGGATTCGCAAATTTCTATCGCCGGTTCATTCGTCAATTCAGCACCATTGCCGCACCCCTCTCCGCTCTGCTCCGAGGAGGCCCCAAGTCCCTGTCCAGGACCCCGGAAGCCCAACAAGCTTTTCACCACCTCAAGGAAGTCTTCAGTATGGCTCCTGCCCTCGTTCATCCCGATCCCGTTCGTCGTGGAAGTGGACGCTTCAAGTGTGGGGGTACGAGCCGTACTGTCCCAACGGCAACTCCATCCATGTGCCTACATCTCCAGAAAGCTGACCCCGGCGGAACGCAACTACGACATCGGGAATCGTGAGTTGCTTGCCATCAAACTGGCATTGGAAGAATGACAGCATTGGCTGGAGGGAGCCAAACACCCATTTCAGGTAATCACTGACCACCGTAATTTGGAATACTAATACCCAGTTCCTGGGTTTTCACCTGTTCACCAGTTCACTGTTTTGTGTCCTCCAGTCTGTCATGACAGTAATTCATGTTTTTATATCATCAAACTTAGGCTACTACAATTCACTGTATTGTGGAATGAACGCCACTTGCTTGTCTCTATTCGGCTCAAAATGTATCAGCAAGAATTTTATGGGCCTCCGTAAATACACTGATATCACTCCTTTGTTAGCATTCTTACATTGGTTACTTTAGTCAAAACTAATTACTTTTCTATTGCTTATAATTTCCCTTGATTAAATAGTTTTTGACAATAACATACATTGATATACATTGTCCCTGGTTTTATTTGGGAATTTTGTGCTGTAAAGCACATTGGTCAGCTGTTGCAGTTTTAACGGTTGTACACAAATAAATTAACTTGATCAAATTTTAAAACACACAATGAACGTGCAGACCTCTTTTTTTTAAATTTTGTACTAAACCAGGAGGCAAGGAACTTATTTATATCATGTTTATAACCTGAAGTCATTTATAATCATGTTTACCTGGAGTGAAAGTACTGTAAATGACTATAGTATTTCATACATGTACTGTGCTATAACAAAATTCCTATTGGATGACATATTGTTGCACGGCATATAATGAATGACAGTGGAATACATTATTTATACTGTAGTCAATACTTATACAGGCTACGGTCAGTAAAAAATGTGATCGCTATATATTAGCAAGGGTTAAGTTACGTAATGAATATAATTATGATTAACCGCTTATAAGTTTCTAATCGCTTAACACACTTATAGCAGAGGTCTAGTGTTATTATGCTCTAAATTTACACTGTAAATAAGTGCAACATCACATGCAGCCTTGTGCCAAATATGCCATTTTTTGATCAAATCTTTTTTTAACAGACTATAGCAATTTCACTTATTGACTTAATTGATTACATTGAAATATTTGACAAAACAACACAGACAAAATCACATCCAGGGGCCAGCTCCCGGTTGTATAAACCACCTTACGTTTTTTCCTTAAGACATTTAAATGGTGATTTTCCCCTTACCTATTCTAAGATAAGGGAACATGTTAAGTGATTCATAACAGAAACCCAGGATTTGCAATTCTATTGTTGCTATAGACATGTTATTTATTAACATAGATAGTGGTAAGTTTTCACAAAAATATAACATGGATAAGGGGAAAAAAAGGAAAAAAATATGAACGAGAATGAGCAGATGAAACTCAAAGTTCCAAAAATGAAAATGTATTAATTTACTTACATCGCTCCAAACCCATTAGACTTTTGTTCAACAAAAGTATTTTACTTTTATATTCTTTCATAATTTCTGTCCATTCATTGAAAGAAATATAAGTAATCCATATAATAATATAATTAATAAAAACAACAACAAAATACGTAATTTTGTCAATGTTTATTTGTGCATAAATGCCTAAATAAAAATCTGTTTATTTAAAGCAGCCAATCGTGTCTTATTAGAAGACCTGATTCCTCCGGGTAACACTTGTTATACTATATATATCAGGGTTCTGTCAATTCAGTTAAATTCAATTCTGTCAATTCAGACTCTGCCCCTTTGTGTCTTGTGATTGTGTAACCCCGCCCATCTTGTTCCCTTGTTTCCTTTCATTGATCCCAGCTGTCTCTACCCGTTACCTTCCTCATGTGTGCCCTATTTAATCCTGGTGTGTTTGCTGTCTTGTGTGGTGTCATTGTCTGGATTTTCTGTTTATGTCTCTCCCCGGGATGGTTCGATCCCCGTGTTCTTCTTATATTCCTTTGAGTATGGATTACGTGTTACCCGTTTAGTTTAGTGTTCTGTATTGCATTATGTTTCTTTTTGTTATAATAAATAGATCTTCACTTGCACTTGAGTCCTCCCTTCATGTTCCGTGACAGTATAGGAAAATTACAGTTTTTGCAACACTTAAGGAATTAATAGATGTAAAAGTGAAAAATAGATGGTGAAAAATATGAAATTATAATAGTTTATGATGTTTCACCAAAAGAAACCCTTAAGTAACACTTTTCTGTAACATCCTTAAGATTAAGTAAACATAAGGGTGTATTTAAAGGCTAAGTTCACACACACACACACACACACTCAAAAACATTCTATCATTTACTCACTCTCAAGTTGTTTCAAACCTGTATGAACTTCTTTCTTCTCCTGAATACAAAAGAAGATATTTTGAAAAATGTCAGTAACCAAACAGTTTATTTTGCTTTCCATACTATGGAAGTCAATGGGGTCAATCAGTTTAGTTTCCCATATTCTTCAAAATATCTTCCTTTGTTTGTAAGTAAGAAATTCATACAGGTTTGGAATAACGAGTAAACTTCAAAAGCAAAACGTGTGAACTTTAAGGGAGAATTACACTTAAGGTGCTTTATGCAACCAGGCACAGAATGTTGGCAGCATCACCTGTAAACCACTGATGCACCACCTCCAGCCACCATGGTCCATATGCGTCCTCTGGGGTTCAGTATGGTGAGTTTCAGACTAGCACCACTCTTAGCATCGAGATCTGCTATGTATGCTTCCTGTACACACATGACAAACACACAGAAAATGTGATGCACAGAACATGCACTTTCTGACAGTTGTGTGTATGACCTTTTGTACTCTTGTACCTCAGGATAAGCTTCTCTGCCAAATGGAGGAGGAAACTCCACATCACCCCACTTGGGCTTGCAGATAAAGTCAGCAGCAGCATCAATTTTAGCTGCCATATCCAAGATGTATACTCCATCCTTAGTGACCACTGCATGTTTGGACACAGAAAATGACATATGACAACTTGAGCAATACAGAAAGCGAATCAAAGATTGCATCTTGAAGATGCAAAAGTACACGAGTTCTCACAGCACAAAGTTTCGAACATTGCTTGAAGTAGTATGAGCCTGGAGAATAGAGGGACTAAAGGAAGGTGAAAGCACTTCCTTTTTTGTGGGTGGTGTACATGTGTCTTGCTAAGAGCTCATGGAAGAGATGACTTTTCCGCTATCTTTTGAATATTGATAAGTTCCATCAGCAAGAAAAGAGGGATTTTGTGCATCTCTGTGATGGTACCACGAGTCGTCGCTCATTGATCGATCGAAAGTCTCTGGTACGTGTTGATTTGGTTGGTAGATTTGTAGTAGTGAGTGGAAGTAGGAGAGTGCTGAGCCTGTGGTAGATCTGCAGGCAAGTGTCAGAGCTGCAAGTGGGAGCCAGTGCAGAGAGATAAAGAGAGGTGTGACGTGGGCCCTTTTGGGTTTGTTGAAAACCAGACGAGGTGTGATTGATTGAACTTGAAGGAAGTCCGGCCAGAAGAGCATTGCAATAATCAAGACTGGAAATGACCATGGCCTGTACAATAAGTTGTATTGCTTGCTCTGTTAGTAACGGTCTGATCGTCCTGATGTTGTGAAGTGAAAAACATGATCGAGCGGTCGCAATGTAATCTTTGACAGTCAACTGGTCCTCAAAGATTACTCCAAGATTTCTGGCGGACCTTGATGGGGTGATCGTTGAGGAACCAATCTGGATGGTTATTACCATCTTGTTCATGTATTTTAGCACAAGCTTCTCTTAGTTTTATTTTTTATACAGTACCAGTTTGAGTACTTTTAAGGAAGGTGAACACGAACACAACCCAAACACTATATGGGATAAACAAATTAACTTCTTGTAATTAAAGTATAGAACAAAATATTGCCAATAGAATTGGTTTTCAAATGCAGGGCCAGCTCCTACTTGGGGGGCCTCAGCCAAGGAGCCTCGAGATGACTTATTTACATAAATACAAGATAAAACAAACATGTGCTAAAATGACTTCTTTTTCCATTTAAAATTAATAAATAATTTAAATTCAACCCAATATTTATTTATTTATTATTTCCACTGTTTCCTTAATGATCCTAATCCAGTAACTCATGAATGAATAGCAAAGTCATGGGCCCTTGGAATATTGTTGTAGACAATAGGGTGAAAAAAAATTCTATAACAATTCTTTGTTATGACATCACTCATTCAAGTCAAAATAACATGAACGCAGCCTAAACAAAACAACAAAATCATATTGTTAACAATAAACCCATCTAATTCCAAAATTTTGATGTTCTTTTTTACTTGATGTGTATACATTTTTCATTATTCACAGAAAATAGCTTATTTCTTGTATAAAAATTAAGTTGGTCAGAAAATTTTTATTTTATTGCCTATGCTAGAGGTGCACAAACGTTTTACAATGATAGTTTAAAAAAATTAAAACTTGATCCGTGGGCCAGAAGTAAAATTTGCATTAAATCAAATCTTAGTTCCCTTCATTTATAATTTCATAATTTTAAAACATTACACAATCTGTTTAACTAATCCAGCCTTTTTAGTTTTATAGCACAATGAAAGTTTTATTTTGTTTTATTAAACACCAACTGATATTTAAAAAAAGAAGAATCTTGAACATTTAAGAAACTAAAAGAATATTTAAATGAATCCACAAATAAGTTACGATGTATAATTAGCAATTATGCTAAATTGATTTGTATTTCATGTGACAGAACATATAGTGATCAAAACAAATTAAGTCTATTAATAATAAGGGATTAGTAACATCTTTAAATTAAGCATAATTAAAATCGCTCTTTATAATATGTGATTCTAATTGATAAATCACAGCATTTGCATTCATTTAGACATTTTTACTGGTGTCTATGGCAAAACAGTCTTGGTGTCTTGATTCATTCAAACGCAACTAGCACTATCTTCCATTTCATGCATTGACAAAATATAGCAGAGAACTTTATTAGACGTTCAGTATTAATATTTCCATGATATTGTTGCATCCTGTCAGGGTTTATTTTGTTGCTGATAGCACATGATCTCTTACACATCCATAATAAACAAAAGGCTAGTTACAGCACAGTATATATTATCATACGCATACAACTGCATGGGGATAAAAGCAAATGAACTTTTATGGATAATAATGCAGAAATTCAAACATGGCAGCATTGCTTTTCTTAATTTAATGAGTGCATTCGTTTCCTCGATCAGTTTGTTGTAGCAGTGCACATGCATGTACGTGGAGACGGCCTCTGTAATAATACAAATAAACGATTATTAAATTCCATGACGCACTTTCATTAGATAGAATTGTATTACTTCCCCTATAGTCACGAGCACTCCTCCTTCAGACATTGTAGGTTTAGTTTACACTCATTCTCAGTCAGATGGGTTTTATTAGGGCTGGAGGCCTGGAGATAAACTCTGCAGCCCTTGTACTAGGACATTCTGGATGATGTAACTGGCCCGAGTCAAAACAGACTTGTCCGTAGCACAAATGGTGTTGAGCAATAGTGTAATATGCATCACATGGTCCGTAAGTAGACTCAAATCACACATCACAAATTAATTATAACTAAGCATGAGTAAATATTAGTAGTTATGCTTTCCTAAAACATCATTAATACGAACAACTGAGACAAAAATAAAGCATATACCAAGTGGATTGATCTCCAGATATGTGAAGTAAAGATCCTCATACAAATTGAAGAGACCCATTATGAAGCTTGCCAGCACTCTGCAAAAAAAAAAAAAAAAAAAACCCACTCAATTTTATACTTCTGCATCAAACGGTTTATGTTAAAGGTGAGCATAATTTTCTGTTAACATATTTTGAATAGGGCTAGGCAATATATGACATCTAAACTAGGTGGATTTGATATTGATTGTCAAAAGCCATGTCAATCTTTTTCTGTATTTATTTCCGGAAGAAAAAAAAAGTTAACATACAATACTACTATGAATCATATTATTACTAGTCCTCCCCTCTAAAGGATATTCTCTTAATTATCAAGCACAAGAAACATTACAACAAAACACCTGTAAATCATCCTTGTCCTTGCAGGTATTACATTTATGCTTTAGTTATTTTGAATTTACTTTTAGAAAAGCATACCAGTCCCATAAATCTATGGGATGAATTTAGTCTCAAAATGATTAAGACAAGCAGAAAAATATTAATTCAAAAAGCACAGCTTCACATCGAATTTACTCGCTATAAAGGGAGCGCTTAATGCAATTCATTAAGACAGTAGGCTAACATTTAAAGATCAAAATATAGACTTGCCTTACTAATAAACATTGTACAGGCAAGCAGATTAAATCAGATTATGAGCACAGAACTTCTCCCACAGAAAACCATTATAAAATAATATGGTGAACTTCAATATGGTGTATACAGAGATTTAATATTATCATTTTACTGGATTAATTGTTTTCTTTATAATAGGCTCTATATGGGTTGAAAACTGTACAGACAAGAGCATATGAAATATGAATATGATAGTAAAACATATCTGCACCATATAGCAAGTTCATGGATAACTGTGCATGCATGTTTTTTAATATTTTGAGACCAAATTCATCCCATAGAATACAGTGTGATTCCTATAATAATAGGATCAATAAAGGAATAATAGTGGGATAGTTAAAACAGCACAGGGAGACTCATGGATATTCATTTAACCATTTCATTTTATTTGATCTGGAAATAACTGCTCAGTAAATTATGTAAACAACTTAAAAATTGCTCACCGAATTCTAAATGGCCAGCAGAAGCTGAAACGGTTCATGATTGCTGACCACAAAGGTCATGGGTTAATTTTCCAAAGAATGAATGAATGAACTGATAAAATGTATCAGTTTGCGTTAGACAAAAGCATCTACCACATGCATAAATGGAAGTATAACATCTAAACTTTTTGCAGACATGCTCATTTCAAAATCTACTAATATTTAATAAATGTGAAATAGAAGGCATTCATCATTCATGAATATTCAGAAACTGACAGATGAACATTTCAAACTGATCAGCATACTTACTCTTTCTTCTCATCTGTAACATGTGTAAGTAACTGCTGGGTAACCATTTCCTCTGTGAGCTTATCATCTATTCTCACTGATAATTTTTGAGCTCTTGTGTCAACGTCTCCAACATCCACCCCACCCTCATGATGGAACAGCACTTGACTGCCTTCCCGGCTTGCGTATATACACACATAAAACTCTTCTTCCTGTGAGAGAGAACAATTAAACACTCAAATAAATAAACAAACATCAAATCAACTGAGCTGGATGATGATATCACGGTTATCTCCAGAACTGTTTTAAAGATGAATTTAACTGTTTGTCTGTTTGCATCACCGAATCATTATTTTCCTGTTTATCATCATGAAGCTACTTTGTAAATCTGTATAAAGCGCTATTGTTGCCTTATTTAAAGATCCATTAACTTTGGCAAAAGTCGTGTACTATATTCCAAACTTTTTGGGGAACTGTAACTGTTCTGAGTTGTCAAAATGACCTGATGTGCAGCGCCGTTGTAACCCCTCTGTTATTGCTAGCGTCTTTGAAATGGTACATCTTACTGAAATCAGATGACTTGTGCACATATATAATATACCAATAGTGTTGAAGGGAAAAAAACAGGCTTTATAAATAATCCAAGCAACATGAATGAACATGCAGGACAATAACACAAACCACATTATGCATAAACGAGAAATTACCAAGAACTACAAAGACATGGAGATATATTAGCAGCGGTAAAACAAAGTAAACTATACATATGTGAAATGAATACACAACAAACAAGAACATAATCAGCGACTAATGAAAGCCAAACTAACTGTTCAAGGCTCAACCAACCGACAATGCCAGGGTAATACTGAAGCTGATGGGGGGCGACAGAATGACATCACAGGGAAATGTAAAATGAAGGAGGTTTAATACAAGTTTGGCGAGTTATTATTAGACTATAATTTTTCACAACTCTCCGCGCCTCCCCTGGGGGGCGCCAGAGCATGCCAGGAGAGACGCGGAGAGTTGTAAAAAATTACACTCTTTGAAAACCCCTGGCTTAGAAGGAGAATTTCGTACCTTCTTTCTATATGCTGTACTGTACGTATATATTTCACTACATGAAGAATAGCAATCACAATTAATGTTAACAACAGGAGGTAAAACCGCTGTAAATCACTTATGTATATGATCTGTACAGAGTTATAACTGTTATAGTATGCTGTTCTCTAAAAGTGTATGCCCCTTTAAGAACGTCATTACGCCCTGTGTGCTGGACTGAGAACACACGTGAGTCTCAGTATGCAATGTGTCGTGTTGCAACCAAACCGAGCGACGCTGAGAGAATGAATGAGTTAAGGTGTGATAAAGGGGTTGGAACCGCGTGACTGTTTTGTGAGAGGCTGTGTTTAGGATATTTCCAGTAAAAATGCACGTGATGATGCTGAGCGTTAGGACTTTTCAACACAAAAATACACGTGGGTGAGGGAATATTTTTCTCGCACTCCGATACAATGCTCGTACACCGATTTGCTCATATACTAAGTCACTCGTAAACCGAGGTATCACTGTATATAACAATCACGGTTACTTGAATTCCTCTGCGGTTGGCTTGTCAGCATCTCAGTATTACAATAGAACACTTTGTGTTGGATCTCTACTGGTCAGACATTCAGACAAAGTCTGAACAATGAGTATTCAAGCCTATGCAACTAAGATGAATAAATCTTACATTAATAAATAACAATTCTAATTATTTTAATTTAAGCTAAGTCGATGTGGAATGATCTTATATTGATAAAGATAAAATTAAACTGAATTTGTAATACCTGATAGTGAGGCACAAATGGCTCAATGAGGAAGTTCTTCAAAATTCCTTTCGCCTTCCCAACCTGAGGAACAGGAAAACTTTGATGAAAGGTCAAAATATTTATTTATATACTCTTTAAACTTCATGATAATGGGTTTATGCAGGTTTAATGAAGCTAAATTGAATACCACCTAAATAAAGATGCAAGAAGCCATTAGGATCATAATATCAACAAAAAATTTGTGTCACTGACAATAAATTTGACCATGGCTGTATACTCACATTAGTGGTCTCAAATTCTGTTCAGTCACAGCCGAGTTATACATAATACTCAAAACCCTTTGTGTAACTATTTTCTTCTGTAATGGATATTGTGTAAATCATTGTTTTGTGCTTATTTATTTACATATTTGTTCTGTCAACCTTGACCTTGAGTGCAATATGACTGTACCTGGCGGCAAAAAATATGTGACAGATAATGTATGATCACAATATTTCTATTATAATGATGTAAAAAAATTTCCCAGCTAATTTTTTTAATGTTCTCGCTAATGTTTTTCGCATTTCTTGCCATTACCTGTAACGTTTTGTTAAGAATTTACACTATTACTATGCCTGTGAGAAGTGGACCGGTAAGAATGTCACATGACACACAGCAACACGTAGGGGATACTGTGCGTATTAGTACATTAGGTAGACTGCATTGTACTCTCTTAGGTTCTGGAAGCTGTTCTCCATAAAATGTGCAAATGTGTTTTTTATAATGTTTAGGAAGGTCAAACAAATGAGCTCTGGAAAAAACAGCATCTCTTTGATATAGCAACAACACGGTCTTCAATCCAGCTCAACCAGTCCTTTTCCCCTTTTTTGCATATTCCGTGGGCGGAGATTAAACGAGTAATATTGTGACTTCATAAGATCCAGAAAATGCATTGTAGTCCAAACGAGTCATTCGTTGAAGTTCTTGGAAATGTTTATTTCTGTTAAATAGAATAGCTCCCTTTGGAGTGGACTGATCTTTGTGACCTAGCAGATTTTTCAATGCTCAACGCTAATGAATTCTGAAAAGCATAATGGTATCCCATAAATTATCAGGCTTTTTTTCAATGTCAAAAGTTGTAAGAAGTAATTCATTTAATTTTACGGCTTTGCTGTATAGATTAAAATATATAAATGTCTGCCAGAAATAGTATTCTGTATTTTGTAGATACAGTTTAGTTTAACAAGTATAATGAAATTACAACATTAATAAACTTAAATAATTAGCAGTTACTCCAGTTGGATACAAATACAAACTTTTTAAAAGGCCTACTGTGATTTCTGTCATCAGATGTGATTTCAGCCATTCCTGGACACCTTCAAGGTTCAGGTCAATGGCCACCAATCCCAGCTTTCCTCTGCGCTTGATCAACTGGTCTGGCTTCACAACCAGCCGCTGCACGGAGGGACAGACAAATAGATTATCCTGAAAACTACACAATATTACGGAACCGAAAGCTAAGACATGCACTCACTTCTGTTAGAAGCCATGGGTGGTCCTGGGTAAGGCGGTCCCAGACAGTGTCTGTGGTGATGGTGGCACAGCAGAAACGGTTTTGTACGGCTGCTGTGGTGCAGATGTATTTATACAGGAACTCTTTTCCCGTCTGCTCAGAAATGGCCTTAGCAGACATCACGGACTACAAAAAATGAAATAAAACCAGGGCTGTTATAAACTCAAGCTTCAACTGCAAATCCACTCAATTCAGTACGGCCATATATGGCACATCTGATGTAGTTTTCTTAACAAAAGTCAATGTTTGTGAAGTCCGCAAGACTGTTGGGTGCGCCTTTTGTCTTACGCATATCAAGCATTCTTATTCATCAGACCTTTTGCTGTTTCTAGAGTAACTGTAACTCCTTTTGTCAAAAGCAGAAGACACGCGCATTTATCCCAGAATCAGAATACATGACTGAGTGAACTAGTTTGGCAAGGAAATAAAAATTAAGCTACTATGTCAGATCTGATGGCCTCATGGGTAGTGATCCAAAATGTTCCAGAGTTCCTTTCCCAACCCTGCCTCCCTCTCTTCTCTTACTTCACTTCCTGTCCTTGCTTCAGCTATACTGGTGTACTAACTGGTGGGTCACAACCAACAACAAAAACAAACAAATAAACAAAAAACATACTTCTAAATGTTTAACTGATGCAAAACGTTTTGAAAGCGTTTACAATGTTCATTCTTCTTTCAGATGCAATTTATGTAAAGAGTGCCAGAGAAATCCATTACCCTGATTCCGTATCTGCTGCCAGATGAGATGTTGTCAGACTATATGTCAGGATCATTATTCTAATTTTCATAACTTGTTACAAAATAAAAATTCTCACCAAAAAAACGCTTTGCTTGCTGTGTGCATTCTTCAATTGATGCATACTGTAAATCACTTCACTATATATAGAGCTGACTACATTTTGATGATACAATTTTTGATGACTGGTGGCTAATGCCAACTTACTAACTTTATTGTATTGACAAAAACTAGTTTGGGACTGAATTTTAGTGATTCCTTTTTAACTGAATGTGTACATTAAGTGGCATGGTACTTGTGTGTGTCAACCATTTTTGAAAAATAAATTTGACTGGTTCAAATTTCTAAAAATCTTGGTTGTGACCTAATGACCATAGTAAAATGGGGGTCCCTTGGCCAAACCAGTTTTATACCACTGTATTTCCAATACTATTAAGCACTGTCCGAAACGTTGTACTGTGAGCACTCTTGTATTGAATCGCTTTCTGTATTCCTCAAGTTGTAAGTCACTTTGGATATAAGCAACTACTAAATGAATAAATGTAAACGTAAGTTTAAAATGTTTCATTATTTTAAATTACTTTTATAGATAAAATAGGGGTCAACTGATATTTTAGAGAGCATGGTAGCTCATGGTAGTATAAAACTGATATAGGCCTATCATATCTCAATATTTAATTTTAAAGACATATTTTGTAAATAAAATATGCATCATTTCAGCAATAAAATATTTATTTTACATAATATTTAATAAAATAACACTTCACTTGGACAGACCATCACACACACAGAGTACACGCAAAAATCTCTCGGTTGGATTCACCGAACTATGTGAGGTTTGTCATTAAATATTTATTAAATAAATATTAAAATGTGTATTTGCTAAATGCCCCACAAGGAAAGTAAACCAGTGAAGATACTAATGATGTTGAGCATCTGCACACAGGTCCTGGGTTCTCAACACTATATAACCAAAGACCTGCTTCTGCTACTAATGGGCAAAACAGAAATGCTTTTTCTGCCAATGCCAAAATTATAAAATGCCAAATATCATCAGATATATAATATTGACCTTGGTGATACTACACTCCAGTCAACCACTACACTAAAACTAGTAATACAAGTAAACAGTTACAGAGTGGGTTAACAGGTGTTTTTTACCTTTTAATGTAAGACTCTAGGGTTATAAATAATTTTAGGAGCACTTTTCTTCCTACTTACAAAAAAAAAAAATTGGGAGAAAACCTTTAGGACCACATTCTGATTAATGACACACATTACGTGGAAGTACTTGCCAACGGATTTTCCAGATCTTATCTAATCTTTTTAAATGTATGCATCATCTTTTATGTGAAATTTGTACATTTAAATGCACATTTGTTTATTTTATTACAATTTAAAATGATATTCCATAAAATATAAGAATTGTTCATTTATGTTCACTATGAAGTATAAGATATAAGATATAAAATATAAGAATTGTTCACTATGGCAGTTCAGGCCCTGCTTAAAAGTGCTGTGTAAATACCATAATACACCAACATGGTAGGCAGTGCTAAATAATTACTTTAATATGATATAAAGTGACGAAGTGTTATCTGTAATACAGCCTTTAAAAATATAGCCTCTGCATTTACATATATGAACTTAGGAATTGATCGATATACACAGCTGCATTACACGCAAAGCCCAAAAAACAAAAAAAAAACATGTTTAGGGTACTTCCTGAATCTGATCATTTATATTCTCAGCCCTGCCATATGTTTGGTGTTTGTTTGTGAGGATGACTCTTATGGGTCAGAATTATGGCCCGTCACACATTTACAATTAGGAAACCTAACAGCGAGCGTCGGGACAAACACTTCCATTATATTCACTGACGCGGTCTACAATGTGGACACGCGTCGAATATAAAGTTTGTCACGCGTCCAGGAACATATAAGCCCGGCCAAATAAAGCCAAACCTTACCGGGCAAAACACAAAGTCTGACGCTCTTGAAGTTCGCAACTGTCAACCCGTCCTGCTGCTGTCGCTGGATGGGGATGTATTCATCTTCTGCAGTTTCCTGGCGAGTTACAGAGCATAGTAAAAGATACACACCGCCACCTACTACATTGGAGTGTGTACAACCATAATACTGCCATCACAAGACCAGCTTTATGTAAAATTCTAAGTGGTCTAATTGATTTTAGAATAGGTAATAATAATATTATAAATAATATATAATAATATAATAATATTCTCTTACTTTATTATCTGTATGCCAATTCTTTTACCAAGTAGGCTATGTTATTTTTCTAATTACAATTTATCTTAATTTTTCCCCAAAGGGGATCTCTACTTTGTAATTCCGTTTCAATGCTGTTTTTGCTAATTTTCCACTTAATGTCTTTGAATTCCTATAAGATAATTCAAAACATTGATTATGTAACCTATAATTTGTCTACATTTAGAACTGATGTATATTTCTATAAGCATAGTTGTTTTACTTGTATTAATGCAGTAGCTGAATCACTCAATTGTTTAACTTGCGCTACTCACCGTAAACCGATGAGACTGCAGCTATTTCTGCTGTGTATGTATGTAGCTTATTAGATATTATCAGTAATGTTTATGAATTCTGGGATAAATATGACCACACCCACATGTGTCATACTGAGACTCACACAAAACAGGTAAGTGATAACAGGTTTATTTTTGACAGCAGGTCACGCAGTAGGTAGGCAATGAACAAGGCAGATGATAACAATACGATGATCACAGAGATGGTAATGCTTATCTGGGTTGAGGAATGGAGATGGTACAGGCTGAGGAACAGGCAGGATCACGGAGAGAGTCTTTAACGGGGATCGACAGACGGTAATGCGCGAAGGTTCAATATAGCTCGTGGGGCACGAGTGAGTCCAGGTATCTCTGATGAGATCAGACACTGACTGAGGGTTGAGTGCTGGCTTTATGGTGCGTGATAATGAACAACAGGTGCTAGTACTCAGGTGATGCTGAACGTGTGGGCGGAGTGAAGGGGGAGCCTGGTGCCGGGGGTGTGGCATAGTCCGTTACAACATGTCTATTTCTCCTGTCTTAGGAGCCACTTGTTTCTAAATTTTCATAGTATCCATTTATCTATTTTGGGTCTCATTCACTAACTGTGCATGAAATCTGCATACAAACCTTTTCATGAGCAAAAATCACATAGTAAAAGTTCTAAAAAAAGATCTGTCATGTCTCTGTCTACTTCCCTGTTTCCTCCCGTGATTCTCCCAGTGTTTTTCCATCCACCTGTGTCGTTATCAATCACCTCATCAGTCTTGTCAGCTATGTCTCAGCACCCTTGTGTATATCTACCCCATGTTCCCTTCAGTCTTGGTCCATTGCTGTCAATGCATGTGTTTGATGTTGTGCTACTTCCGTTGGACTATTACTAGTTTTGTATAAGTGCCCTGTTGTTTGTTTATGTTTAAAGTGTATTTTGAGTTTTCATTATTAAAGTAAGTTTCTTTTAAATGTAAATGGGAATTTCATTTCCTTGTTCCGTGCCTTCATCTTCTTTCTCCTGCACACCTAACAGAACAACAGACCCAGCTAGTCACCACCTAAAGACTATGAGAGCAGGTGGGGATGAATTACGCCGAGCAATTCACCGTGATTGCCCGAAAGGGCGAAGACTTGAAGGACCATGCCATTGACATTTGCTGCCATAAAGTTGTTTTTTTGGATTGGGGCAAACTATTACCATCCTGTGGACCTCCCTGACACCACAGGACTGAAATGGCGAGAGGTCGTTAGTAGGTGTCTCAAGATTGTCTATCCCGTTCCAAACAGCAACTACAGCCTGTCTTGTCTTCTTTCACCACGGTTCTCGCACCCTCTACTTCTCAGCCTGCACCAGCCCCCACTATTCGTCAGTCTGTACCAGTGTCCTCTCCTCGTCAGTCTGCACCAACATACATGTCAACTGACTCTCTCTCATTAACTTGCAACTACTGTATATAACAAAGTTACATATGGAATGGCGGAGGAATAAAATAAATTAAGCAGACTGACTGGTTGTTGGCATGTAGTTGCAAAGTTACTTACAGTTAGTAGAATGTCTAAAACCATTAAAATTAACTCTTATCTTGTTTTCTTTTTTGGAAATTCCATATACAGTAACATGATTTTGTTTAAAAACCAATTTTCAGCATTTCAGCTTCCTGAATTTTGTTATTAAAATGCTTCATAAACTCCATAAACAGCATATAGGACTGACAGTCATCTCACTGATACTGAGATGACTGCCATTATGTATCTATCAAAAAATGTGTCTGCTAAGTTACATTTTTCTTTTTCTGCTATTACATTTTTACTGATAATTTGTGTTTTTATTGGGTCTGTTTATTATCATGTATTTACTGTATATGGATCCAACGTATTGTTAATTTAAACCAGTGCTTCTCAATTATTTTCTGTCACGCCCCCCCTAGGAAGAGGTAAACATTTCGCGCGCCCCCCCTCCCCCCATTTTGGAACGTTCGCCTTATGGTTTCCATGGCAACGCGTCATGCTTGTCACGTGACATACCGCAGTCACAAAAAGCGCTGTATAATAGATTAATACATTTAGTTTTTCTTTTTTATTCAAAATAGTCACCAACTTGTTGGCTCAACTTGTTGAAACCTAAAAGAAACCTTATATGGTTGAAAACACTGAATTGTTGTGATAAATGACAAGCTCTGAGCCTGTCTTTTTTTGGATCAGTGCCAGATATGCGTGAAAACACGTGTGTATTTAGTGGTTGATCACGTGACACATATGAACATCGGTGTGATCGTACACGTCAAAGGATGAGGGGATGGTTATCTGAACTTCATATATGCTGCTCTTGTTCAGTGCAAGAAAACCTACTCCCTGGCAAAAAAAAAAACCATGTACTCCAGGGTCACGCGCGCCCCCCCTGGCATTGCTCCGTGCCCCACTATTTGAGAACCACTGATTTAAACAGACATTTCCTTTCATATTTAGCTCAATAGTTATTACATAATGAGCTCAGGATTTTATTACATTAAAAGAAAAATTGCATTATGAACATTTTAATAAATTTAATAAAGTGATAAGTATTACATTGTGTGCAGTATTTGCAGTTATTACATTATGAGCTGCTACAGACGGAAATAGAAATAGAAACTAATGAAGTTCTTATGTATGTGTGTGTGTGTGTGTGTGTGTGTGTGTGTGTGTGTGTGTGTGTGTGTGTGTGTGTGTGTGTGTGTGTGTGTGTGTGTGTGTGTGTGTGTGTGTGTGTGTGCGCACTGGTTTGGATTCAGTGTGTGTATTCAAGTTTCAGGCCAAAGCATCGTACATTATGAGGACAAACAGCTAAAACACTTGAGCGTGTCATTTGCAATGCCAACGTCATGGGTTCAATTCCCAGAAAAAGCAAGAACTGATTAGAGATGTCAATGTGTGCCTTTAATGCAATAATAATACTAATAATGTTGCTTTGGATAAAAGCGTCTGCCAAATGTAAAAAATATAAATACATGGCACACAAGCCACCAAGTTTTATACCATTCTAGTGAAGGAAAAAAAATTCAGATCGCTATTTTTCAAATGACTGAACAGTAGCAGAGGGCTAATAAATCCTTGCCTCAACTCTCTCCTTTCATAACATGACCAACATGTGACAATCCAACGTCATTAAGCAAATGTTGGTTGCTGTGTGTTATCTTTAGAAAGTGGTCCCCTATGTTTTAATATTTGAGCAACAGCTGTTGAAAAACACTTATATGATAACATGATACATCCTGATGGACTACAGCATTTGTACATTTTGTCATTTTTTCAGAGTGCAGTCCGTTCTTTTCAGCCAACTGTCATCTGCGTCAACACCACATGTCTACAAAGATCGAATGTCACTAACTCCGAAGGTACAATCCAAAGAGGCCAATTTCCACTTGGAAATGTCTTGGAAACTTTCCTTGAATAGAACAGAATGAAAAGGGTGGGTAGAAAAATATCTGATATCAAATATGAACCCATGGTCTTCACATTGGTGAAGAGGTCATTCAAACTTTGTACAGAAGAGAGGGAACAACAGTGGATTAAACTAGAATACAGAAAATAAGAACCAAAGGATATCAAACAAGGTACTGTGAAATCTTTTAATGTGTACTTCAACCATTTGTTTGCACCCCTCTGTCTAATGTCTGATATTTGTTTTTAATTACCCTACAAGCTAAAGTAAACCATCAAAATGTGAGGAAAATATGTGAGAGGAGAACAAAACATAAATCTTGGTTAAGGTATTTACCGGACAAAATTGTTTTGCAAAAAAAAAAAAGGGGGATGAATGAAAAAGACAGATGCCTTGAAAAACAAAAAGCTCACAGGAAAGAGACTATTGATTGCATCCCAAATAGTTTTTTATATTTCCTCTTGTTTTTGTATGTTTTCATAATTTCTTTGTTTGATAGCCTGGCCAAAAATGATATACAGTACACACAATTTGATTTGATTCATTGCATTATAACAAATAAAACAAATGACTCCATTTTGTGCTTACAAAATCAGAGCTCTGTTGTACTTATTGTGTCTTCTGGGAAACCTGTAAGTATCTTCTGAAGAGCCATACTAAAAAACACAAATACAATTTTTTTTATTTTCACCTTCATCAGAAATTTTCACCTGGCTCTTAATGCATTGTATTTCCCTCTGGAGCATCAGTGGATGTTGGACCCTTTTGTAATAGTAACATATGAGTCCCTCAGTTGTCCTCAGAGTTAAAATATGGATCATTTTTGGATATGTCCAAATATGGATATGTCAGAGCTGGAAAGTATGGGTACATTCATTTTCGAATGGGGTCATTTTTATAAATTCAACTTTTATTTTGTCTTGTGGACTATATGTAAATTATGAATATTCATGTAAGCTCACTGAATCCGAAAATCCCAGGAACCAAAAAGTGGCCTTACGTTCTCACGGCTCTCAGCCTCTTTCTGCTTGCCACAATACCATAAAACATTTTGAGAATACTCATATAAAGTATGCTGGAGATACTTAAAAGTTTTCATAAAGATTTACATCTCCTCACATTTACTTTCCAGTGTAGGATAATGGGTTAATCAAGGGAAGTTTGTAAAGCTTACTGCTTACACACTTCTTGCAGGCTTTCAAGAAAAAAAAGTGATATGAGTAATGGGTGGCCTGTTCCCCAGTAGAGCTTTAACACACCTGTTCTTATGGTCGTATTAAAAACTTTAACGGCTGTCACTGGTGTCTCCTCCTCATAATGTTTTTTTTGAGTATTGCACGTCTGTTCTGTTATCTGCAGGTCACAGCAGAAATTATCTGAAGCAGAACACACAGAGATACTATGACTGAAAACGGCTGTGAGTACCCTGTGAGGGTGCTGACGATGGACACGATGAACCCGAACATTAAACGCGTGGAATACGCTGTTCGGGGTCCCATAGTCCAGAGAGCAGTTCAGATCGAAAAGGAACTCAAAATGGTGAGTATTACTTCTTTGTAATTTCATTGACATTTTATAGTTTGTTTACAAAGAGCTGTAAAGTGTTACGGTCAGAAATAGCCATACAACAATCAGATCGCAATTGTATATATTTTTAAAGTTGGTTTTAAGTTAAGTCTTCAAAATACTAGCATACTACACAATGCACACCATACAACCTACTGTTTCTTTTTTAAATGGTATGAAAACACGACTATGATAGTATATAGGCTCAGAATTAAATAAAGAGATTTTAGGTAACAAAAATAATAATTTGTTATTATTTAAACTAAGTTTGGATTAGTGTTTACATAAGCATGTCCAACTCCGATAACATCCTAAAAGAATAAAATGAAGCCTGAAATAAATACATTTCCCAACAATGACTATTGAGAAATAAGTCACTAAATAAAACTGTACTTTTTACATCATTAGACATTATGGTGCCTTAAAAGTGTGTGAAGTTGTTAAAATGGCAGAGGCAGCAAGGCCGCTACATTAGGTTTTAGACACAGCAAATCTAAGGATATATTATCTCTGGTTCCTTCCTTGCACACGAAATGGAAGATTGAGTACATTACAGTGTGACAGAGTATTCAAATTGAATTGAATTTCTTTATTATTCCACACTATAAGCTCTGTTGTAAAGTGCACATTTTGACAAATGTAGTAGCTCATATGTATTCCAAAGAGTTTTGGAAAAAGCTATTGATTAATATTTGCGTTTATCTCAGTGGCACATGCTTGACTAGTGCAGGTCCTCCACCATAGTAAAATATGCCATCTTGGCTTTGCGCACTTGGTTGTGCCTAAATGTACTAATCACTGTAGAGGAACAGAAAAAGTACATCATAACAACATTGACTGAATATCATGGTACTAACATGGTCTAAAACACGGTATATGTTTAGTAGTAGTAGGCATACATGTCAAAATGTGCCTGAAAATATAGTGGATATTTTCCTTCAGAAACTGTTGCCACAAAGTTAGAAGTAAGTTTTGTCTAAGTTTTGACCCATTAATTAGAATTGAAGGTGCACACATACTTCGATATGGCTTAGTGCAAGTATCAAATTGCAAAGGCTGCAATTGAATTAAATAAAGGTGTTTCATAGTGAAGCACAGCACTGTGTAATTTACCAAAATATTAACTTTTTTTTTCAGTATTTGTGATATATTGGGGTGTCTTCATATATGTGAAATGTTCAAGCTTTATAGAGTAAAGCACCAGCAGTTTCGTCACCAGTAGTAATGTTTATGCTAATGCTGCTAAGTGTGGCCCAACCAGTTATTAAGTTTGGGGGCAATCACTTTTTCATATAGGGCCATATAGGTTTGGATCTTGTTTTCCTTTAATAACATCCTTCATTTAAAAACTGCATTTTCACTACCGCTTAGGAAGGGTGAAAACACTTTTTCAAACCACTGTATATATCTTATCTATATATATATATATATATATATATATATATATATATTAATAGATAATTAAAAAAAATTATATATATCTAATTTTTTTTAACCCCTGAGGGATGCTTTTATGAATAATTTTTGATATATTTTATTCTGTGTATCCTCTCATGCTCTCCTTGCACCTGTCTCACAATCACTGTCATTGTTAGTTTTTCCAGGTGTTCGTCATTGCCTTGTGTTTTTAATCCTCTTGCATTTCCATTGTCCTTGTCGGTTGTTGACTTTGTGATGTTTTCATGTTGATAATTCTGGATGGTGCTCTGTGTGTGGATGCCGTGTCTGTGTTACTTCTGGTTATTTTCAGTTTCTCCAAGTTTTCAGTTTGCATTTTAAGTATTTTTGTTTTCGGATTTGAATAAAGTTATGTTTTTTTTGGAAACCTGATCTCCTCTTCTCCCTCTCCGCATTGCACACATTTTCAGAGTTTGTTACACTTAGACTGTTCTAATGATTTTCAGTTTAAGATTAAATATTTTATGCTGTAAAATAAAGCATAAGAAAGTGGTCACCAGTATACCACTGTTTTGGTTATTTTCATGGTTTTTGGTCCAATAAGTAGAATCTGTTTTTTGTTTTTTTCAGAATTAATTGGTAGGAAATTACTAGTCACCAAAAAAAAAATTATGTCAGTTAATCTTTCCATTAATTTTTTTAACTGGCACATTTCGTCAGGGTGTGAAGAAACATTGAGCTGTTACATCTTTAATGACAATCGATTAAATGTTAAGATCCTTTCTGAGTAGTAGATCTAGAGTGTGTCAGTGATTGTGTGTGGGTCCATTTACAGTCAGTGCACATAAAGCTGATTGCAGGTTCTCTGATTTGATTGGTTTTCTCAAATATTTTGATATTGGTCAGTAACGAGTGGTTACCGACCAATGAGTATGAGGCTTAGATGAACACACACACACACACACACAAACACATCCCTGTTTCTGTTCTGACACACGGTCTGCTCAGCGCCTCTGTGGATTGAAGAGCTGAGGTTGTTAAAAGACGGGACGAAGCCGAATTTGTTGTGTGATGACCTCACGAATATGTTATGACTATTTATGCTGTGAGCGGAATTGTTTTTGCAATGTTGGAGAATATAATTAAAGGTTTGTATCGAGAATCGAAGGTGTTTTTTATTGTATACTGGTAAATCTCAGCTGTTAGTTGGTGCACATATGCCTTTTGCTGTTAGCAAACATATACAGTGTATGTACATTTTATAGCATGTCAATCGCTTCATCAAATAAATTGCCATTTTGGCTGTTGGTTATCTCGATAATCGGTTATCTCGATGCTTTTTTGCAAGCCCCGAGGCCGTCGAGATAACTGTATTCCACTGTAGTTTAAAACAGTTATGATTTATTTTAACATATGGGATTCTGGATTATCTGTGTGAATATGTGAAAATTCCAAGCAATAGCAAAACAATTTCAAATTCTGAGGACATTGCTGATAATAGTTCTAGAATTTAATACAGAATACAGATAACAAATAGAATGCATAGAGCACCTTTTATCACAATGCCCAGATATTCTAAAGACAAGTGCCATTTGATGACTAAACATCAAATGACACTTGCTGGCATTGATAGACATCTTTAAATAGAGTAGCTACACCCCCCACCTCTTCTAACAGCTCTGCTGACTCTCATAAAAGTAAAGTTTGGAGGGGCTGTCTTATTGAGGACTGTTGCACTGTTTAATTAAAAAAAACATAATACCCAGCTTGGTTGTGGTTAAGTTGTTGACTAGAAATTATTTAATTTTATGTGATCAGATGTTTAAAAGTGCTAACTTTTTTGTTCCCACAGCAGTCTTAGTTTGACATCTAATAGGCAGCAAATTAGATGGGTTTGCAAGATTGCTTAAAACCTTATACTTTCTATCATGTAATTGAATAGAAATAGAAAAATATACAGGCACACTGGGTTCCTGCTTGTTCTGTAAACATTTGAAAAATTTCTGATATCATTGCGGATACCTGACACATATCCCTGAGAGCTGTTATCAGTTGTTTTTAGTTCACCTAGAGAAGATAGAAGAGAGTGTGGGCTCTAGTGTTTGTGACAGAGACCTAAGAGCTTTCACAGGAGGAGGGCAAAAGTGAGCTGGGCCCACAGGCCTTGGTTGATGCTGTGCTCATTGCTTTTTTGTTGATATCTGGGGTTTCAAAGCAATAAAGTGGGCTCGGCTGCACTCATGCCGTCTGCTTGATCTTAAGTGCCAGTTTGCATTAGTGTTAGCTGCTGTTTGATTCAATTACGGTTTGGATTTCCTCACCCATATTCATCACGTCTGGGGATTCCTCACCCACATTCAGTACTACTTCAAGTCTGTTCTTAAGATGAATAGGCAGTGATAGGGAGTGTTTGCAAACCAGTGTTCCCGATCAGTCAGTCACGTTCGACATTACGTTGGACTGACGTCATGGGCTCTTGCCTGGGAACCCAATCACCTCCAAGTTCAACAAAACGCGCCAATGAACTAACTATGATTTGTTTGCAGTAATCAACCTGAAGGATGCGTATTTTCATGTCGCAATACTTCCTCGTCACAGACCGTTTCTTCGATTTGCATTAGAGGGCCGGGCATATCAGTACAAAGTCCTCCCCTTTGGTTTGTCCCTATCTCCCCGCGTCTTTACCAAAGTAAGATATGACAGGAACTTAGTGCTCAGACACCTCAACCATTTGGGGCTTCGGGTCAACTGGGAAAAGAGCAAGCTCTCCCCTGTGCTGGTCTTGAGTTGGACTCTGTCAATATGTCAGCACGTCTCACCAATGAACGTGCACAGTCAGTGTTGAACTGTCTGAAAGTGATCAGGCAGAAAACAGTGGTCCCACTGAAACAGTTTCAGAGGCTCCTGGGGCATATGGTATCCGCAGCCGCTGTATGCATATGCAATTGATGCATATGAGGCCGCTTCAACACTGGCTATGGGGCCGAGTCCCGAGGTGGGCTTGACGCCATGGCACGTTCCGTGTGACAATCACACCGACTTATCGCCAGACATTCAGCCCTTGGTGGGACAACAGATGCCTCCACCACTGCCTGGGTACTGTATGCAACAGAAATGCTGCTTCGGGCACCTGGACAGGATCCCGTCTGCAGTGACATATCAATTGCCTTGAGTTGCTAACAGTACATCTTGCCCTGGGCTGGTTCCAACTGGTCTGCATGGACAACATGTTGACCGTTGCGTACATCAACCATCAAGGTGGTCTTCACTCCATTTGCATGTCACAACTTGACTGGAGTCATCATCGGCTCAAGTCACTGTGCACCATTTATAGTCCGGGGGAGCTCAATCGTGCAGCCGATGCGGTCTCACGACAGCTTACGTTCCCGGGAAAATGGAGACTCCATCCCCAGGTAAAGGCTGTCTCCAAACAGAGGTTGGCCCACTGGATAGTGGATGCCATCGCCCTGGCATACCAGGCATAAGGCAAGCCATGCCCCCTGGGGGTGAGGGCTCACTCCACATGGGGTGTTGCTTCCTCCTGGGCATTGGCGCGTGGCGCCTCTCTGACAGATATGTGTAAAGCTGCGGGCCTGGTGACACCTATGACATTCGCAAGATTTTACAATCTCCAAGTATAGCCGGTTTCTTCCTGTGTGTTGGGAACAAGCAGGTAATTCTTGGCAAGACAGGCTCAGTGTCCTGCTTGCAGCGCCATTCCTCTCTAACAAGGGGATATGAGCGCTTTCTCTTCAGGTGAGATCCCTGCTTGGCGAACCCTGAATCGAGTTCCTCCTGCATCCTTCAGTAGTCGGATGTGTATGCTCCACGATATGCTTTCCCTCTTGGTAAACCGTGTCTTTCCCTAGGAAGTTCTGCTCTGCCCTGTCTCTTTCGGTAGACAGTTCCTCCCTGGGATAGGTAGGACCTGTCATAGAGACCTTCAATATGTAGTACTGCCCCTCGGGTCAGTCTGTATGCGTTTCACCACACATTACCTCCCCTACCTCCTCCATAGCATCCCCTGTTGGACACTTCCCTAGAGTTAACAACACTGGCCGAGTTTCATGTTAAGGAACAGCAGCTTAACTTTCCTTGCAGTATGTCCTATCCCTTCCATTCCGGAGGACTAAGCTCCGGCTTACTTTGGGCGCTGGGTAGTTTATGACTACGTGAGCAGTTGCCAAAGGGCACGCCACAGCTTGCTAGCATCTGCATCTCCAATACTCATAACACAGTTCAGTGCCTGTGGCATTTTCCATAGGGACCCTATGACGTCAGTCAGAGGTAATTGAACGTGACTGACTGATAGGGAACGTCTAGGTTACTAGTGTAACGGAGACGTTACGTCCCCCTGCCACAGTCCTGAACCACCGCTGAGCCACCGGGATACTCTCTCAGCTCCTCAGAAAAATATGAATAAAGTGAGTAATGCCAGTCCTATTTATCGAAGAAGAAATCAAAGAAACGGTCTATGACGAGGAAGTATTGCGACATGAAAATATGCATCCTTCAGGTTGATTGCTTCAAACCAATCATGGTTTGTTCATTGCCGTGTTTTGTTGAACTTGGAGGTGATTTGGCTCTCTGGCAAGACCCCATGATGTCAGTCCATCGTAATGTCTCTGTTACCTCCTTCAGGTAATGGAGGTTACACTAGTAACCTAGACGTTTACAATCCTTGTTACAGCAGGATCTGGAGTAAAGGATTTTACTGTGGCAGTATTCGATACTTGTGATAATCTGATGTCTTGAGTACCTTTGGGCCTTGCCCCCTGTTTGTAGCATTGATTAGTGTGTTGATCAGTTACAGCTTGTTTCTCTACACTCCGTATGGCCTGTTGAGGAGTACTGGATTCATGGGACTCACCGGTTGTATGCTGAGAGGGTCTGATGAAGCTCTGCTGTGTGTTATGTCTGGTTTGGTAGTTTGGTAATAATTTAATTTCAAGAACTACAAATTGTGGCAGTTTGGGTGGTAAATTGAGTTTTGAACCAGAAAAGGCATTTTCTTTCTAATCCTTTTGATTGTAGGCAGCTGTGTTTTCCCTTTTCCTTTCTCTGTTAACTGATGACTAAAGTCAGTGGGAGGCTAGTCGGATAAAAATTCCCCTTTTTTGAAGTAATCTTCAAGTCAAACAGGTGTGTTTGTTTTAAAAACTTTGTATCTAACCAGGAAGACAGAATTGAGAGATGTAAATATAGTTACATATGATTAATTTGTTACACTTTGTGTTTACCAATTAACAATATTGCAAAAAAAAAAAAAAGCTCTTGAAACCGATATGATCTATATTATTCTGTGGACTTTGAATATCCGTTGTGTTTACAAGTTAGTATATATGAGACACAGTAGCTTTACTGTGGCAATTTGGAAACAACGCATCATTCCAACTGTAATCGCATGTTTATATTGGCTGTTTATTGAAAAAAAAGTAAATTTATGTTCAGGGGTGCTGTATGGATTGGGAGGTATATTTCTGTCTTTTGAGTCGTCACAATTAATTTTTTTTGTGTGAGAAAAACAGTGGGATAGACAAAGACATACTGGCACAAACAATTATATTCTTATGTGAAATCTAAATATATCTAAAATAAATAATATCCTAAAATATATATAATAGACACTACCATTCGAAAGTTTGTAAGCACTTACTTGATAATGCAAAAATAGAAGATGGAAGAATGCGGTTTTACAGATGTTATAAACGTCTTTCAAAGTAAAGTTTGGCATCAAAGAGCACACCTGTAACGAAGAGTTAGCCAATTGAAAATCCATCTGCAGCTTTATTTCAATGGGTAACCAGAGTACAGACAAGTGGCAAAACAGAATCGTGAACAGTGACAGGCTTGGGTCGAGGCAGGCGACAAACATACACAAATCCAGATAAACAGGCAAGGTCAGGGCAGGCAGCAAAAGGATCAAATAAGTGATAAACAGCTATCCAGGAATAATCGCTCAGAGATGATCACCATAGCAAATCATCTTCGCAAGGTAGTGTGTAGGTGTTGTGTTAATATAGTTTGTGTAATGAGCTGTAAGGTGCAAGCAAAGTCTCTGGTGAGTGTCATGGGAATTGTAGTCCAAATAACAGGTTAGTACTCTGGAGAGAGCTCCCTCTGGTGATCCGGAGGAGGCGGAGAGGAAGCTTCACCTGTAACAGAGCCCCCACCCCACGAGCGGCTCCTAACGCGAGGAGACAAGCGATGCCGGGGTCTTCCACGGGGCTGAGGGGCGGGTTGCTATGGGTGTGTCCTGTGAAACTCCTAAGTGAGTGTAGCGTCAAGGATATCATCCCTGTTGACCCAGGATTGTTCTTCCGGTCCGGACTCCTCCCAGTCCACCAGATACTGGATAGTTGAGCAACTCGCACTAGATATGCCTCCTCGCCGTCGACCAGAATGGGTTGGGGGGTCTGTACATCGGCTCCAGTCTCCGACTCCCCTCCCGGACCAGCAGCAGGTTTCAGAAGTGACACATGAAAAGTAGGATAAATACGATAGTTAGTGATCTGCTTTAGAATTTTGAAAGGCCCCACATACCTAGGACTGAGCTTTCGGCATGGAAGTTTGAGACGAAGGTCCTTTGTGGATAACCAAACCCACTGCCCAGGGGTATACTCTGGACCAGGACAACGGTGACGATTGGCCTGTAGCGTCTGTCTGCGTACTGCGTATGATAGAAATCTGGAACAGAGCACACAACCATCTTTGCTCCGTTGGAGCCATTCGGTGACAGAGGGTAAGACGGTGGGTTCTCCGGACCAGGGAAACAAGGGTGGTTGGAAGCCTAAGACGCACTGGAAAGGTGTCATGCCGGTGGCAGGTTTCTGAAATGGGGAGTTTAGGTAGAGGGATGAGACGGCAAGCTTTGGAGAACCGGTCGATAACTGTCAGAATAGTGGTGTTGCCTTGGGAACTGGGAAGGTCAGTAATAAAGTCGATAGCGATATGAGACCACGGACGCTGGAGTTTTGGAGGTGTTGCATATGACGTAGTTCTTCACAAACCTGGAGGTGTCCGAAGACATTGTAGGCCACCAGAATCGATTAGTGAGAAGATGATGAGTCGCAGTGATTCCCGGGTGTCCTGAACTGGGTGGTGTGTACCTGATGCAGGAGTTTGTCTCGTAGGGATTCAGGAACGAAGGTGAGGTTGGGTGGACAATTTGACGGTGGGAGATTCTGGAGGTTGAACTCTGTGATTTCTGTCATAATGTCCCACTGTATGGGAGCAACCAGCAACGCCTCAGAGTTGATATTTTCCTCAGTCTGTTCTGAACTCAGATCCTCACACTGGCGTGACTGCATCCGCTTTGGTGTTCTTGGATCTGGATCTGTATGTGACAATGAAGTTAAACCGAGTAAAAAACAAGGACCATCTTGCCTGACGAGGGTCGAGAGTCGAGAGTCGAGGGACGAGAGTCGTTTTTCTGAGCGAAGATATTCCAGGTTCTTGTTGCCAGTAATAACTGTGAATGGATGTATGGCCCCCTCCAACCAGTGACGACATTCTTCTAGTGCGGCCTTCGTGGCCAAGAGTTCACGGTCACCAACATCGTAGTTTCTTTCTGCGGAGGATAGTTTTCTGGAGAAGAAGGCACACGGAAACATCTTGACTGGAGACCCATGACGCTGAGAGAGCACAGCCCCTATGCCTGTGTTGGAAGCATTCACCTCCATGATGAAAGGAAGCTCTGGGTCAGGAGAATGGGTGCAGAGGTGAAACGTGTCTTAAGGTCCATAAATGCCTGTAGCGCTTCCTGTGACCAGGTGAGACAGGAGTGAGAGCGTTTGGTCATGGCAGTAAGCGGTGCTACTTCCGTGCTGAAGTTTCTGATGAACCGTCGGTAAAAGTTAGCGAACCCCAGGAATCTCTGTAGTTCCTTCAGTGTGCGTGGTTGAGGCCAGGTTGAGGAAGGATGTGCTCCTCAAGGGAATCAGAGTAAACCAAGATGTCATCTATATAAACTATTACCCATCTGTCCAGCATGTCACGAAAGACGTCATTAATGAAAGACTGGAACACAGAGGGACTGTTTGCTAGACCGAAGGGCATAACCCGATACTCGTAGTACCCCGAGGAGGTGGAGAATGCGGTTTTCCACTCTTCGCCCTCTCTGATTCGGCGATGAAATTATAAGCACTGTGCAGGTCGAGCATGGTAAAATATTTCGCTTGACGGAGTTGCACAAGTGCAGCTGGGACCAGGGGTAAAGGGTAATGGAACTTGATGGTAATATCATTTAGACCACGGTAATCAATGCAGGGCCTCAGGCCACCATCCTTTTTCTTAACGAAGAAGAACCCGGCTGATGCTGGAGATGTAGAGGGTCTGATGAAGCCCTTTGCCAGTTCCTCTTCGATTTAGGATTTCATAGATTCTGATTCGGGTTGAGATAATGGGAATATTCTTCCCCTAGGGGGTGTTGGTCCGGGTAGAAGTTCGACGGCACACTCACTTGGGCGATGAGGTGGTAGTTGGGATGCTTTCGCTTTACTAAAGGCGTCAGTTAAATCAGAATATTCTGTGGGCAGTTCAGAAATTACGGAGGTGTGTTCCCCGATATTGGTGGTCTGCCCGGGTAGAGGAGAAATGTGCTCGAGACAGTTTCTCTGGCAGACTGAGCTCCACTTGACAATCTGTTCCTCCTTCCAGGAGATGTAAGAATTGTGTCGATGTAACCAGGGTAGACCAAGAATGATGGAGTTATGTGGCGAGGATTATGTATGGATTATGTAGAATCTGATGATCTCTGTGTGCAACACTCTGACCTGCATGGATACCTTCTCAGTAATGTGTGTAACACATGTCCCTCTCCAACAGGACGTCCATCTAGCACCTCTACTGCCAGAGTGGGGTTGCAGAGAGTTAGGGTGATCTTTTGCTGTTGACCGAATTCATACGACATGAAGTTGCCAGCTGCCCCAGAATCTAGCAAAGCAGCTGTGGAGATCTTGATACTCTTACTGGTATCTTAATACATGAGGGATAGTTAGCCTGTTGAGATGCACTCACCGCTTTGGGTTTTGATGACGTAGGACGCACAGGGCATGAGGTTTTCAGGTATCCTACTTGGCCACAGTACATGCATAGATGACACTGGATTCGTCGTTTGCGTTCCTCTGGGGTTATATGTGAATACCCAAGTTTCATAGGTGTGGAGTGTGTAATGGGCGTGTCATTGAATACGGTATGAGTGGATCACCGTGAGCGGATTAGATTGTCGATTTGTATTGACAAATCAATAAACTCACTCAATGATTTCCCCTCGTCGCGACAGGCCAGCTCAGATTGAAGGTATTGGTTTAGCCCCCTTCTGTACAACAGTTTTAAAGTGTCCTCCACCCAATTGGTTTGGGACGAAATTGTACGAAAAGACTGCCCACTGCTGTCCTTCTCCCTTGCGTCCTTCTCCCTTGCCTTTGTGTGAGCAGCTAGTCCCCAGCTGATTGACCTCCGGCACTTCTTTAAAGCGTTGCAGGAAGCTATTGAAGGAAGGGAAAGCAGTACCATCCTCTCTCCACACCGCGGTGGCCCACTCTAAAGCCGTTCCGGTCAGCAGCGAACAGACGAAAGATGTCCTGCTCGAGTCCGTGGGATATAAAGTGGGTTGCTGGTTTAAAAACAATGAGCATTGGAGCAAGAATCCCTTACATTTTGTTGAGTCACCATCGAATCATTTAGGAAACGCTAGACGTGGACTTACTTTGGTGGGTGGATTCTGTGGATTGTTGGCAGGGGCAGATGCCGACGTCACCGCAGCCTCAGGAGAGGTAATACACAGTCCTTGCAGTGTCTTGGTGAGTTCCTCCATCAGGAAGTTCAAATGATCGAGCTGGTGTTGATGTGAATGATTTGGATAAAAAAAATTATGTATAATGTGTTATGTGTATGCCAGGTTGAAGAGATGTGTTTTTAGTCTACATTTAAACTGACAGAGTGTGTCTTGTGACAGAGTGTGTTTGACAGAACTGGGCTAATATGCTCATACTTCCTGGCTCTAGTAAGAACTCTAGCTGCTGCATTTTGGACCAGCTGGAATTTGTTTATTAAGCGTGCAGGGCAACCACCTAGTAAAGCATTACAATATTCTAGCCTTGAACTCATGAACACATGAACTAACTTTTCCGCATTTGTCTTTGAGAGCATATGTCGTAATTTTGATATATTTTTAAGATGGAAGAATGCCGTTTTACAGATGCTAGAAATATGTCTTTCAAATGAAAGATTGGTATCAAAGAGCACACCCAGGTTTCTAACTGACGACGAAGACTTGACAGAGCACTCATCGAGTGTTAGGCAGTAATCTAGATTATTACATGCTGAACTTTTTGGTCTAATAATTAGAATCTCTGTTTTTTAAGAATTAAGCAGTAGAAAGTTATTAGTCATCCAATTTTTTATATCAGTTATGCATTCTATTACTTTAGTGAATTTGTTCGTTTCATCAGGATAAGAAGAAATATAGAGCTGAGTATCATCAGCGTAACAGTGAAAGCTAATGCCATGCTTCCTAATAATTGTACCCAAAGGTAGTGCGTACGGGATGAAAAGCAACAGTCCTAGTACTGAGCCCTGAGGTACTCCATACTAAACTTGTGATCAATGTGACATTTCTTCATTACTCATGCTACAAACTGATAACGGTCAGATAAATATGATTTGAACCAGGCTAATGCAACTCCACTAATGCCAACATAATTTTCAAGTCTATTCAGAAGGATTTTGTGGTCGATTGTATCAAATGCAGCACTAAGGTCCAGTAAAACTAACAGAGAGATACAACCACGATCGGATGATAAGAGCAAATCATTTGTAACTCTAATGAGAGCAGTCTCAGTACTATGATATGGTCTAAATCCTGACTGGAAATCCTCGTAGATGCTGTTTCTTTCTAGAAAGGAACATAGTTGTGAAGATATTGCCTTTTCTAGAATCTTTGACAAAAAAGGTAGATTCGATATCGGCCTGTAATTAACTAATTCTGTAGGATCAAGTTGTGGTTTTTTAATAAGCGGTTTAAATACGGCCAGCTTAAAGGTTTTTGGTACATATCCTAATGACAAAGATGAATTAATAATATTAAGAAGAGGATCTATGATCTCTGGAAGCATCTCTTTCAGTAGCTTAGTTGGTATTGGGTCTAGCCTACATGTTGTTGATTTTGATGATTTAACGAGTTTAAACAATTCTTCCTCCCCAATAGCATTGAAGGAGTGGAATTTTTCTTCAGGGACACTAAAATTTACTGTATTTTGTGATATTGTAGTAGACGGTGGCATGGTTATAATTTTCTCTCTAATATTATGAATTTTGCAAGTAAAGAAGTCCATGAAGTCATTACTGCTGTGCTGTTTTAAAGCATCTGGGATTGAGGCTTTATTTCTTGTTAGGTTAGTCACTGTATCAAATAAATACCTAGGGTTGTATTTGTTTTCTTCTAAGAGGGTAGAAAAGTAAGTAGATCTAGCTGATTTTAAGGCCTTTCTGAATGCAATAGAGCTGTCTTTCCATGAAATGCGAAAAACCTCTAGCTTAGTTTTTTTCCAGCTCCGCTCCATTTTTCTGGCTGCTCTCTTGAGGGCCCGTGTGTGCTCGTTGTACCACGGTGTTGGACTATTTTCTTTAATCTTCTTTAAGCGCAACGGAGCAACAGTGTCTAAAGTGCTGGAAAAGAGAGAGTTAGTTTATGTTGCAACATCAAGTTCTTCTGGGCAATCTGGGATGTTAAGTAGATGTAACTGATCAGGAAGATTATTGATAAAGCTATCTTTTGTGTTAGGAGTGATAGTTCTACTATATTTATAACAGGGGGTTCGTTTTTCGACTTTGGCTAAAGGTAATCTACACGCAACTAAGTAATGATCTGAGATGTCATCGCTCTGCTGCAGAATTTGAACAATATCAACATTGATCCCATATGACAATATTAGATCTAAAGTATGATTATGAGAATGAGAGGGTCCTGATACATGTTGTGTAACTCCAATAGAGTTTAAAATGTCTCTAAATGCCAATCCCAATGTGTCTTTTTCATTATCTATTCTACATGGATAGTAAAATCACCGATAATTATGACTTTATCTGAGGACATTACTAATTCTGAGAGAAAATCAGCAAATTGTTTGATAAAGTCTGTATGGTGCCCTGGTGGCCTGTATAGAATAGCCAGCACAAAAGTTAAACAGAAATTATTACTTGCACTAGATAATTTTACATTAAGGACCATCACTTCAAAATAATTATATTTCAAATTAGACCTTTGAGCAGTACTGATCGTGTTACTATAAATTACAGCAACACCTCCTCCTTTACCTTTCAGACTAGGCTCATGTTTATAACAGTAATCTTGAGGGGTGGACTCATTTAAAGTAATGTAATCATCTGGTTTTAGCCAGGTTTCTGTCAAACACAGCACATCTAGTTTATGATCTGTAATCATATCATTTACAATAAGTGCTTTTGAGGAAAGGGGTTGTATATTCAGTAACCCAAGCTTTATCATTTGTTCATTTGTGTTATATCCGTTCTTAATTGTTTGTAAATCAATTAAATTTTTACTCTTAAACGGTTTTGAGAGTTTTTTGTATTTGCTAATTCGGGGAACAGACACAGTCTCTATAGGATGATATCTAGGTGAAAGAGTCTCTATGTGTTGGAATTTATCTGACCTCTGTGACGTGAGACAATTAGCAGATGGTCGGTTTAGCCAGTTTGTCTGCTTCCTGACCTGGACCCCAGTTAGTCAAGGTTTAGCTCTAAGACTATATGCCAAATTACTAGAGAGAAGAGCGGCACCATCCCAGGTGGGATGAATACCATCTCTTTTCAACAGGTCAGGTATGCCCCAAAAACTTTTCCAATTGTCTATAAACCCTATGTTATTTTGCGGGCACCACTTAGACATCCAGCCATTGAGTGAGGATAATCTGCTAAGCATCTCATCACTCCTGCGCATAGGAAGAGGGCCAGAGCAAATTACAGTGCCTGACATCGTACTTGCGAGTTCACACACCTCTTTAATATTAGTTTTAGTGATCTCCGACTGGCGAAGTCGGACATCATTAGCGCCGACGTGAATAACAATCTTAGAATATTTACGATTAGCCTTAGCCAGCACTTTTAAATTTGCTTTGACGTCAGGCGCTCTAGCTCCTGGCAAACATGTGACTATGGTGGCTGGAGTCTCTATTTTCACATTCCGAGTAATAGAATCGCCAATCACTAGGGCACTTTCAACAGGTTTCTCAGTGGGTGCGTCACTGAGTGGGGAGAACCAGTTTGATGTTCTAATCGGAATGAGACTATGGTGGCTGGAGTCTCTATTTTCACATTCCGAGAAATAGAATCGCCAATCACTGGGGCACTTTCAACAGGTTTCTCAGTGGGTGCGTCACTGAGTGGGGAGAACCAGTTTGATGTTCTAATCGGAATGAAACAGTGTTTTTTTGCCGTCTCACAGTCACCCAGTTGCCCTGCTGCACAGGCTCTACAGCCGGAACTGAACAATGTACAAGGTTTGCTAAGCTAGTCGCATCCAAAGTAGTATCTAAAGCCCTTGCATTCTTACTATCCTCGAATAAAGTTTGGATGCGTGTCTCTAATTCTGAAATCTTCTCTGTCAGCCTGAATATGTCCCTACATTTATCACACGTGAAGCCTTCACAGCTGACAGAGGCAGACAGACTATGCATGAAGCAGGCAGTGCAAGTAACAATTTTGAGAGATGACATGACTCACCGCGTGTGTTGATCCAACTTGTTGACCAGTTGTTTGATGAAGTCGGGAAAAAAGGCGCGAGCGAGAAAAACGCTGTATGCACGGACAGTAAGATAGCACAATGCTAACGCGTTTAGCAACTTAGATAAAAGCTAACGATTAAAATGTATTAAATAATGTAATATTGTATTTAGCAATATAAACGAACGTCGAGTTTAAGATCTAAAACAAAAATGAAGTTTATACGACGGTACAAACGCAATCCACTCGAGCAGACAGGAAACAGCAGTGCAGCAGTCAAAAACGGTCCGTCTTTTAGTAGGAAATTACTAGTCATCCAATTTTTTTATATCAGTTAATTCCACTAATTTTGTGAATTGGTAAATTTCATCAGGATGAGAAAAAATATATAGCTGAGTATCATCAGCTTAACAGTGAAAGCTAATGCCATGCTTCCTAATAATTGTACCCAAAGGTAGTGCGTACGGGATGAAAAGCAACAGTCCTAGTACTGAGCCCTGAGGTACTCCATACTAAACTTGTGATCAATGTGACATTTCTTCATTACTCATGCTACAAACTGATAACAGTCAGATAAGTATGATTTGAACCATGCCAATGCAATTCCACTAATGCCAACATAATTTCCAAGTCTATTCAAAAGAATTTTGCGGTCGATAGTATCAAAGGCAGCACTAAGATCCAGTAGCACTAACAGAGAGATATAATCACAATCAGATGATAAGAGCAAACTGTTTGTAACTGTAATTAGGGCAGTCTCAGTACTATGATACGGTCTACCATAAATCCTTAATGGAAGTCCTTGTAGATACTGTTTCTTTCTAAAAAAATAAAATAAAATAACATAGTAGTGAAGATATTGCCTTTTCAAGAATCTTTGACAAAAAGTAGATTCGAGATCAGCCTGTAATAAGCTAATTCTGTAGGATCAAGCGGTTTAATTTTAGCCAGCTTAAAGGTTTTTCGCATCCGTATACGTATCCTAATGCTAAATCCTAATCCTAACGTATCCTATCCTAAAGTTGAATAATGATATTAAGAAGAGAATCGATGATCTCTGGAAGCATCTCTTTCAGTGGCTTAGCTGCGATCGGGTCTAGCATACATGTTGTTGATTTTGATAATTTAACGAGTTTAGACAATTCTTCCTTCCCGATAGCAATGAAAGAGTGGAATTTTTCTTCGGGAGTCATGAACACTGGTAAGTGAGGCCTGCAGTTCTTTGGGTGTTGTCTTGGGGTCTTTGTGACCTCTTTGTCAAGTCAAGTCACCTTTATTTATACAGTATAGCGCTTTTTACAATGTAGATTGTTTCAAAGCAGCTTTACAGTGGTAGGAAAAACAATATAAACAATATAAGGAAAAACAATATAAACAAAGTTTATGATGAGCTGTCGTTGCAATTTTTGGGGTAATTTTGGTTGGCCGCCACTGTTGAGAAGGTTCACCACTGTTCAATGTTTTTGCCATTTGAGGATAATGGCTCTCACTGTGGTTTGTGTGAGTGCTAAAGCTTTAGAAATGTCTTAACCTTTTCCAGACTTTTTCATGCAGGGCCACGCAGGTTTGGATTTTGTTTTTCCTTAATAACAACCTTCATTTAACAACTGCAATGCTTGTGTTATCTTCGAATAATATTTAAAGTAGTTTGATGATCTGAAAAATTTAAGTGTGACAAACATGCAAAAAAAAAAGAAGGGGGCAATGAATTCTTTTAAGGAAGTGTTGAATGAAAAAATAAGAACCCCAGTTATAAATCTTCTGTACTTTTTCCTGTTTCTCTCTCTTTCCTTCTCCTTCCTATTTTCCTCATTAACTGCTCCATCTATATAGGGAGTAAATAAGCCATTCACAGAGGTCATTAAAGCCAACATCGGAGACTGCCACGCTATGGGCCAGAAACCCATCACCTTCTTCAGACAGGTGTGTTTACTAAATTCTGTGCATGTCATGGTACATTTTGAGCAGTAGTTTTTGTACATTCTGTACGTTTGCTCCATTTATTTGTCAGGTCTTGGCATTGTGCTCTTATCCAGATCTTCTTGAAGACAGCAAATTTCCAGAAGATGCCAAAAGTAGAGCACGACGCATTCTCCAAGCTTGTGGTGGAGGAAGTCTCGGTACTGAAAAATCCTTTCAATTAGATGTTACATACTTTAAATAAATATGGAAACATCCGGGTACTATGGGTTTGGGTCAAATGGCAATTTTTGACCCATCCTCTCACATGCCAAATACTCATATTCTGTATGATATCTGGTGTAGTGTTAGTTTAGAGGAAATGGGGAGTAACAAATGAAGAACAAAATCCGAGTTCAGGGAATTCGTTTTAATTTATTTCGGAGCATTCTTCGTACGGATCACCTCAGATGTGCCAAAACAAACAAAAAAACAAAATGATTGGCTCTTTAAATACTACAATTTCCTAGCCCAAAGCAAACAAACAAACAGGCAAACAAACAAACAAACAAAAGACATGTTGCACCTCCATAATTCCCTGTCTTTTTCAAGGAGAAAAATATGTAAAAAAAGAAAAAAGGCACTCAGCTCCTATGAAAAAAAAGAGACATTCCTATGATAACAGATTACCTTTTAATAGTGAACAAAAATAAATGAGGACAATAAAAAAAAAAATAATGAACTCTAGCGGGGTAGTGGCATTTCTCTGGTTACAGATTAACTTTTAATACCGAGCCAACTACAAGAACAAGTAACAATTAATATAGCAGGGAGACAAGTCATGTTTGGCAACTCAGTGGTTCGGAAAGACGATGTCACCACTACGTCCTGCTGGTATAACACACACCCAGCCACTTTCCCCGTGTCCTTTGTGTAGACTCCTGTTTTAAAGGATGCGCAACCCAAATAGGAGCATATCCGTGTTCGTCAGTAATTAGAAAACCAGAAATGGATGAGAGAAAGAAAGAAAAAGAAAACCTTCCCACACTTTCAGTTTAAAAAAAACTATGTTCGAGGTGTCACGACTGGCTCAAAGCCGCAACAAATAAGTGGAGGACATAGTCGGTTGGTGAGGTTTTTTGTAACATAAGGTTTATTAACATAAATAATAAAATAGATTAAACATTAAATCAATACCAAAATAACTACAGTGTCTGACAAATGATGTTAATCTGTCAGACAGAATCCAAAAGTAAACGAAACCATAACAAAACCAAATGCAGCATTCTCATGAAGCTGTTAAACACGAGGTGACGCTCTCTCAACGTCCTTGAATCTCCAACCCTTGACTCTCCAAGACAACTTAAATAGGGGAAGGAACAGGTGCACATAATTGGCTCAAGGAGTCTGTCCAGGTGCACATCGTTCTCCCGATGAGTCTCTCAGCCACACCCACCAGTCGGCAACAGCAATGGGAGACCCGTCACAGAGGACATAACACTCCCACCAATAAGAGACAACCTGTAACAGAGGTGACTCACAGGCAGAGATCCAATCGCTAGTCTTTATTAAGAGTGGTCGTACAGGTAGAAGGTCAGGGCAAACAAAGAGCATTCGTGATCAGTAATCCAGGCAAGAGTCAGAAAGGCAGGCGGACAGAATCAGGTACGTTAATCCAGGTGGTAGTCAAGACAGGCAGATATCAATCACAAACAATATTCCAGGCACAGGTCAGGGCAGGCAGAACAGGATCAAACACGGGCAAACAGGCAGAATTGGTAACAGGATAAACAGACAGGAATTATAACGCTCAGAATGATAACCACAGCTAATCAAGACTTTGCCGTGTGTGCATGGATAAAGGAGTCTCTTATAGTCCAGGTGAAGGTTAACAGCTGGTGTGACAAATCATAATGGTGTCCAGCTGGTGTATGCAATCAGTCCAATGTGTGGGATTCTGGGAAATGTAGTGTGTAGTGTAGTGTCAGTATATATGTGAGCTCCCTCTGGTGGCCAGAGAGGGGAGCGGAAAGCTCATATTCATAACAGAGCCCCCCTACGAGCACCTCCTGGCGTGAGGAAGCAAATGGCGCCGGGCACCACCATGGTGGCGCCCAAAGTACAAAGTTCCAGGGTAGTGCCGGGGGAATGGACCAGGCTGATTCAGGCAAGGCCGGCGGGTATGGGAGGTCTGGCAGGTCTGGATGGTCCCAGGGCGTAGCCGACGAGCTGATGGACCCGATCGATGCCGCTGGTTCCGGAGACCGAGGCGTAGGCATGGTGACAACCTCCTGAGGTGGAGCCAGTGTGCCCGAGGACTGGGGCGGAGCCGGTGTGAGTGAGGACCGAGGTGATGACGCAGGGATGGAGAAGCCCACTGCAACTGAACGGGTGGTGGTACAGAGTGTAGCGGAAGTGCCGTAAGTCCGTTGTGAAAGTGAAGTGATGACTGAAGGAGGAGGAGCCGTTGGGAAGAGGGAACCCGGTGGAGCTACCAGGTCGAGGGTCACGGGTGAAGCAGAGAGCAGGAGGAGCCAGGGTGAAGCTGACAGGTCGACGGGCCGAGGTTGAGAGAAGGAGTCTGAGGCTGGAGGCGGAGGCGGAGCCAAGGAATCCCCAGCTGCTTATGAGGCTGGAGGCGGCGGGACCTGTGATAGTACCACCCAGCAGGATGCATCCAGCGACGGCGCAGGGCTGTCGATCTCCAGCAGAGGGCTGGATGACTGACAGACGAAAGTTTACATGATAAAGGGTGGGAAGCGGTACCTCAGGCTATGGTTGACGGGTCGTTGCAGGCTCTGGCGGCTCTGGCTGACGGGTCGTTGCAGGCTCTGGCGGCTCTGGCTGACGGGTCGTTGCAGGCTCTGGTGGCTCTGGCTGACGGGTCGTTGCAGGCTCTGGCGGCTCTGGCTGACGGGTCGTTGCAGGCTCTGGCGGCTCTGGCTGACGGGTCGTTGCAGGCTCTGGCGGTTCTGGCTGACGGGTCGTTGCAGGCTCTGGCAGCTCTGGCTGACTGGTTTGGAGCAGGCTCTGGCAGTTCTGGCTGACTGGTTCGGAGCAGGACCCTCATCTGACACACGTGAACGACTTGCTGCCAATTCATGCCGGTAGTGTCAGGGAGGTCTCTAAACTGGAGGTGGTTAGCCCCAAACCGGAACAGCATTTCATCATTTCAAGGTGCTACAACGTCCTTCTTGGGTGACAGGTTGACTGGATAGGGCAGACATATTAGCACAGAGGTGGAAAAAGACAGCTGAATCTTGTGGTGGCGAAGTCTTCTGTAACAGAGGGGGACTCACAGGCAGCGATCCAATCGCTAGTCTTTATTAAGAGTGGTCGTACAGGTAGAAGGTCAGGGCAAACAGAGAGCATTCGTGTTTATAGACAAGAGAAGCATCCGTTTGTTCTAAGCATTTCAGAAAATGCAATTCTAACACAATTCTCCATAGGAAATTAAATAAAGCACGCTAATAGAACATAATCATAAATAAAATAAAACAAAAGGTCCAAAGTTCTTTCACAGTCTAGTTTATCAGTAGGAAATATTAGTTTACATTTCAAAGCATCCCTTTTGGCATTAGTTGGGATAATTCAATGAGATTTTTATATGCACAAGGAGTCTGATAACAACCGGTGTTCAGAATCAGAATCAGAAAGACCTTTATTGCCAAGTGTGCTTGCACACACAAGGAATTCGTCTTAGTGCTCAAGCTTCCAGTGCATATTTACAACACAACATGAACAAACAAACAAAAACAAAAACAATCACTGACGAGCTCAACACCGAGGCAGCCATTTGCGGCGCCAACTTGTCTCCAGAAATGAGTGCAGTTTAGCAAGCATACATAGCAGACGCAACAAAAACAAAACGTCACATTGTACATCATACGATGCAGTTTAACATACACAGCACACGAGGTCACGTGTTGGGATTTCAGTGGAGTTTGGGGGGGGAGATAGATAAGGCCAAATAAGGACAGGACAGGCAGACGGATGTTGAGAGAGAATATAGCCAAAACATGAAGATGTTTTTGAGTTCAGTTCTGTGGCTTTGTCCCTGAAGGGAGATAAGAGACCAGGCTGCATGCTGACTTCCCAGCCGAGAGATGCAAATACAAATCCTTTTTTTAATAATCCATTTGATGATCTTCAGTAATTTGTCCGGATCATAATCAGTCAACCAGTCAGTTCAATCAGTTCTGGTCCTCAGCACCGTGTCCAGCCTCATGGCCAGACCAGTTACAGTCCGTAAGTTCACCGATCTGACTCGCTGTCCGGACTGCGTTGTTACGGTTCAGTTCGCATAGATTACGATTCAGTTCCTCAATCTGTATCACTCTCTGATCTAATCCCTTCAAACGGTCAGACACGGCCTCGAGGCATTTCTTCATTTCAGACAGCGGCTCGGTGAATTTGCTTGCAGCTGTCTTACCAATCTTTCGATAGGTCAGGGTAATCCCAAAGCCAAAGAATAGGAACCCCGCTATCAGTAATCCAATCATATATAAATCCATTTCTGTATTTTCAGGAGTCCAGCAAGCGGCGGGTCAGAAAAAAGAGACAAAAAAGACAGAATACTAAGCGCAAGAGCAAGAGCATAGCAGAGCAGAGGGAAGACACGTCTGCACTCTAGAGAAGCAGGAAGGAGACCACACCGAGATCTGATCTCACCATCATCGAGTCTGTCTGTTATTTACAGAAGAAACTGAAAAAACTGAGACAGACCAAATCCAGAAGAACTGCAGCAGTCTCTCAAAGATGCAAGAGACCAACCTCCAAAGCTACCTGAAAAACTATGCGCATACGTACTGAGTACAAAAGCTGTTTTAAAGGCAAAGTGTGGTCACACGAAATATTGATTTAGTTAATAGAAGTTAATTGATAAATGAAATCTATTTATGCCATTATTTTTTGAAAGTACTCTCACAAGTGACTAAAACTTTTCACAGTACTGTAGCTTTGGAGGACGGTTTCTTAAATTATCTTGAAGATGTTGCCACAGTTTTTCTGGATTTAGCCCTATCTCAGTTTTGTTACGACTGTCTAGGGCCAGCCATAACATAAATGAATGTGTGCTCACCCAAAAAGGTCATGTGAAACAAAAGTAATTTTTTTTGCAAAATATCATGAAAACTAGGAACTTTCAGAAATGGACATAGCCAAAATAACAAACCAAAATAATTACACTTAAGTACCCTCTAATTTCCTAAAGAAAAAAAAAAAACAAGCCAAAAGAAAAATGCAATGTAACTCCCTTAACTCAAAACAAAGAACAAACGATATATGCAAAAGAAATGGCGTCCACTTCCTAGACTTTATTTAAAATTTGGCGACAATCGTGTTTGGAGTGGTCCTTTTTACCAGACCCTGGACCAGACCAATCAGGTACATGCCAGTCAGGATCTCTGCTAGCTTGAGTGCAAGCCACACGCTCTCATGCAACAGACACACTCATAAACACAAACACACTAAAAAGGCATAGGACGTAACCGTTTGTTCTGTTTCTTCATGTAATCAAAGAAATCTCTGTGTGGAGCTCTGGGTGTTGTCAGACACCTTACTTAAAAAAAACACTAAAATCTCACTGAATTATTACAATTAATGGCTAAATGAATGTTTGGAAATGTAAACTGATATTTCCTACTGTACACACTACATCAAATTATATAAATAACTGGCCTAAAACCCTTTTTTGGAGTGAAAATGCTACTATGTCTAAGACTTTTGCACAGTACTCTTTATATACTGTGTTAGTTACCGGTAAGTTGTAACATGGAGTTGAAGTTCAGATGATTTTTTAAGAGTAATCATTAGAAGAAATATATATATATATATGTGTGTGTGTGTGTGTGTTTTTTATTTACTTTTTTTACATTTTTACATTTGCTAAAAAAATGTCCATGACAAAAAATAAATAAATAAATAAAATATATGCAAATTGTTGTATTGCATTTGACTCAAATAGAATGTTGACACTAAAATAGTTACATTAAGGTTACATTTATTAAAATATGTTAGTAAACAAACTAAAAATTTTAAAAGTTACTATATTAGTATATGTTAATATATTATATTAATATTACTTCATGTTTGTTTCAACATTTACTAATAAATAATTAAAATCTAAATTTCCATTTGCAAATATTATTTAATGGACCTGAGCTTACACAAACTAACAATAAACAGCTGCATTTTTTAAAATAACTTTAACAAAGATAAATAGCTCATTGTTAGTTAATATTATATAAATGCATTAACTAAAGATAACTTTTGGGTTTGTCTTTTTTTGTACATGCTTTTTTTACACAAGCTTTTGTACATTTTAACAATGGGCCTTTTGGTTTTTCAGGTGCTTACAGTACTAGTCAGGGAATTGAAATGATTCGGCAGGACATCGCTCGCTACATTGAACGGCGAGATGGAGGAATCACAAGTGACCCTGACAACATTTACCTCTCAACTGGAGCCAGTGATGCGATCGTGGTAAGCAGATACTGCAAGCAGGCAACAAGGAAAGTAAAGACGAAACAAAACTAAATGTAACATTCATTTCAGAAAGTGTTCATGTATGAACATTGCTTATGCACAAAATGGGCATCGGAAAAGTTTACACAGGATTTCCCCGGCATGCATCAGGATTTATGCGAAATAGATGCGTGAATCATCCAAAAAAAGGTTAAAAGGTTTCAATATTAAATTCTGATTGAATAAATAAACTTGGTCTAGACTCTCAAACAATACCAGTACATTTGTGCATTAAATTAGACATGCTGCGTGATATATATATATATATATATATATATATATATATATATATATATATATATATATATATATGCATTTCTTTTTATATATGTGGATGTTTGTATTAATATTATATTAAGTATCTGTAGGAGTAAAAACTTTTCAATGCCCAAAATGACCAGTAAATATCCAAGCATCTTTAAAATGATAGATTTACACTATAGGAGCAGAATCACATTGACAACAGAAAACATATTTTGTTTATATTTCTACATTAGCCATATATGTATGGGAATTATATGCAAATTAGGTCATGGGTATCAAAAAAGGCATATAAAAATATATTTTTATGTTGCGATCAAAGGTTTATTAATATTTCATTTTATATGAATATATTAATATTTATTAATACGTTATTGAATGCAATATCAGAATTCATTTTAAATTTCTGTATTTGTCTGTGTCAGACCATGCTTAAGTTACTAGTGTCAGGAGAAGGAATGTCTCGTACAGGAGTGATGATCTCCATCCCTCAGTATCCACTGTACTCTGCTGCTTTGGCTGAGTTGGGTGCTGTGCAAATCAGTTACTATTTGGATGAAGACAACTGCTGGAGTTTGGACATCAATGAGTTACGGCACGCCCTGCAGGAAGCAAAGAAACACTGCAGTCCTCGAGCACTGTGCATTATCAATCCTGGCAACCCCACAGGTATGATGACAAATCTATCAACTGTTATTATGGTGGCCTGTTCTGGTTTGAAATATAAGTTACTTGATATTAATCACTTTTTATATAACTGCTGCCTTGTGCTTATAATGCCCAATTATAGCCATGCTGATATGGAATCCAACTGCATTCTTGATCCTGTGATCATGTGTGTATGGAAATGGCATAACTTTGTTACAGTTGGTTGTGACGACACAGTCGTTTGGTTTCTTGACACTCCAGGACAACATACAGTAGTGTCCAAAAGTGATGTCCACCTTAGGAAAATTTACATTTTCAGCAAAATTTGTGTTTTAGCGTAGTAAAATGAAATCTGTAGCTGTGGTTTGCACTTTTTTTGGCAAATAATTTTGTCAGATACACAGCTTAACCAAGTTAAATGTTTTCTTTCCTCATATTTAAAATGTTTGACAAATTGTAAGTAATTTTTCTCATATTTTGTTGAATCGAGCATGTAGGTTCTTTAAAAAGAAATATCCAATTCATAAATCACTTTTGCCTACTATTGTATGTTCCTTTATGACCTGATTATGAATTAGTTTAAATGAGAAGCGATGAAATACTAGTTTATTTTTGTTGAAGCACAAATGCATGAAATTGGATACAAGTTGGTTCTCAATTATGCGAGTACAGATATAAGTCTGTATAATCAAAGACGTGATCTGAGAGAAATGCCAATGCATTGCCTATCTCTTGCACAAGAAACCATCTCATGCATGATTTTATGTTATTTCTTCTATTTCTTCTCACGTGTTTGTTTTTGAAATGTAATTTGCAGCCCAGACAGGGTTGTAGGTGATTCCTCCTATTGAAATGTTGTGTAATGTGCACACCAATGCATTGTGTAATGTGCACAGAGCAACAAAAAATGGCACCTTAGACAGTTGTGTAGTATGAGAAGACTTTGAAAATCATGCAGTTTAGCATTAAGTGATGTTTGACTGATCAAGAATATTCCATGTTACAAATACAGCTTTCTTTGAATCCTCCAACTTTGTTTCTTTTCCTTGTATCCCTCCCTTGCATTTTTGGGGCAAGGAAATAATGCACAGTTTAAGAAATGAGAAGCACCCTGTCTGAGTATGTAAATAAGTGTTTGTGTGCTTATTTCCTTAAAAATTGTTGCAGTGGTGAAAGCTATGAACAATCACTGTGCTGGGAAACTAGAAAATAATCTGGCAATGCAACTTGCCTTCACAGGTCAAGTGCAAAGTCGGCAGTGCATTGAAGACGTGATCCGATTTGCTGCGACAGAAAAACTTTTCCTCATGTCTGATGAGGTGATTTGTATGCTAAGCCTATACATTTGATTTTTAAATACATTAAACACACAATGATAATGTTTCCAATATGCCCTGCTTTCTCCAGGTCTATCAGGACAATGTCTATGCTGATGGGTGTAAGTTTCACTCCTTTAAGAAGGTGCTGTTTGAAATGGGTCCAGAATACTCAGAGAAAGTGGAACTAGCTTCATTTCACTCAACATCAAAGTGCTACATGGGAGAGTGAGTGTCCACAAGTAGAGAAGTGCAAATGATCTTCAGCTTATTTGGAAGAAGTATTCCGTTGATAATGGAGAACTTAATAAATCTGACTACAGTGGTACCTCGAGATACGAAATTAATCCGTTCCGAGGCGGCCTTCGTATAATGAGTTTTTCGTATCTTGGAACACATTTTACATATAAAATGGCTAATCTGTTCCAAGCCCTCCAAAAACACCTCATTAAATTTCATAATAAAGCTAAATGGACCCATAAACAATGAAATAACGTAAAATGTCGAAGCTTACCTTTCGAGTGAGGCTATCTCCGAAAGTGGCGGCAGAGGAGGAGGAGTACAAACGGCAGATAATGTACGTATACTTTACTTTACGAAAACACATAAAAAATGTAAAGTTTCGGGTGCGGAGTGGCTGAGCTAAAGCACGGCAGCTCGTACGTATAGAAGATGCATGATGGGAGGGATGCTGTCCAATTAGAGAGAAGGATCTCATGGCTTGGCTAGCATCAGGAACCAATGGGAGAGCAGGAGGATGGTGGCGAGTCTACTATAACTGAGATGGCGGCGTGCGGCGCGAGTTTCAAAATTGTTATGGGGCGAATCTCGGACTTTCAGAAACCTTTCGTATCTTGAAAACTTTTCTTATGTAGAGCAGTAAAAAATGTTGTCTTTGCTTTCGTAACTTGGATTTTTCGTAAGTTGAGCCTTTCGTATCTTGAGGTACTACTGTATATGAAAGTCTTTTGCTATTAATTTAAAGACAAATCTTGGTCTTGTTCCCCGAGAAGTTGAAATGAAGGTTATGAGATGATGTGAAATGAGCATACACAAATATCGTGACAAAATAGCAGTGCCCCAAGTAAATATTTAAGCTCTAAACCTGTCTTTCTTGCTTCTTGAAGGTGTGGTTTTCGTGGTGGTTATATGGAGGTGGTAAATCTAGATCCTGAGGTGAAAGTTCAACTCACTAAGCTGGTGTCTGTGCGACTGTGTCCTCCAGTCCCTGGTCAGGCTCTTCTAGACGTTGTAGTCAATCCCCCTCAACCAGATGAACCCTCATATGACACATTCATCAAGGTCTATAAATTCCCATTGATTTTCTCTATGTCAGTTAAGAAACTTCTCTAGTCCAGAAGAAAATAATAAAACCTTTTCTTCATTCCTTCAGGAACGTGCAGAAACTTTGGCCACACTAGCAGAAAAAGCCACTATGACGCAAGAGATCTTGAATCAAGTTCCAGGAATAAAATGTAACCCAGTGCAGGGTGCAATGTACACTTTCCCACGCATCCACCTCCCACCAAAAGCCATCCTGGAGGCCAAGGTAGAATTTGGCCTGTGCTCTTGCTCTTTTTTATGGGCAGGTGGGGTTATATTTACATGGGCAAAATCCAATAATTTCAAAAGATTTCCTCATGCAAATTTTGCATTGAGTTTAGTTAATCATATGAATTTGCCATGTGGACTAACAAACAGCCAACTGGTGATTGTGTGAGCTCTGCTTCATACATCATTACACCATTGACACTTTTTTGCTAAACTGCTAATGTGACTGCGCCATAAATACCCTTAAAAGTGACTTTAAGCATACCAATAACTGGTCAGATTTTCTCCAGGGCCCTAATTGGCCAAAACATTTTTAGCTTCTCTTTTTGTTCTTTCTTGTTTTTGGCTGAAGGACTATCGACCGGGCCACATTAGTGGGTATCTTACATTTACATTTATGCATTTGGGAGACACTTTTATCAAAAGCAACTTACATTGCATTCAAGGAACACATTGAGTCAGTTCTTGCTTTCCCTGGGATTGAACCCATGACCTTGGCGTTGTGAGCACCAATGCTCTACTGATTGAGCTACAGGAAGGAACATATCCTTGTCTTGGATAAAGAATATCCTTCACCCCACCTGGGGCGAATTCCAAAAAGGAAGAATCAACCAACAAGGCCTGTGAGTCTCCTATTCTCTTTAGAGACGTCATTGCCAGCATAAATGCCATTTTTAAGGCTATGCACTTGCCAGATGCAGAGTCCAGAGGCTTGAAGGGTGCCAAAAATAACCCTTCTAAAACCAAGGTTAGATCCCATGCCCAGAGTCGGCCTTGAAGGAACTCCAGCTTCCTGGCAGTAAACTGGATCCACCTGTGAAAAATCGCCACTTAAAAAGAGCATAAAATTCCCTCGTGGAGGGAGCTCTTGAATTAAGGATGGTCTCTATATGTAATTATGTACAAAATTTGGATTGTTTCATTGTGTTATCTGAGCAATATGCTTACAAAATCTTATTTTTAATAATATTTAAATAGGGTTGAAGATGCCAATTTACCTAGATAAGACATCACTTTTAGTAAATACTGTACATGGTTAGTGTTTATTTTTTTATAAATACCAGTGTGTGGATGAGAAATGGCCTACACACTTTTGGCTGCCTACAAATCCATTTTTTTGGGCTTTATCAGTTCTCGCATAGAATAGTATGATTATATCAGTATACTGTTAGAATCAGGTTCTAAAAGTGAGCACTGACAGTGACAATTTGAGAAGATCGTTTGCATTAAGGCTTACACATGACAAAATGATAGAAAAAGAGATGACAATGAGTTAAAGAAAAAAAAAATGATTCTTAAGTCATTCCTTTTATTTATTTATTTATTTATTTATTTTTTGGTTGAATTAAACTGCATTACAAAACAGAAATCTAAAATCCCTCATTCCCACAAATTTAGGAGAAGGGACAATCTCCAGATATGTTCTACTGTATGAAGCTTCTGGAAGAAACGGGCATCTGTTTGGTTCCTGGCAGCGGCTTTGGACAGCGAGATGGCACCTACCATTTCAGGTAACTTTACCATTATACAATCCAGGTGAATAAAATCAGCCATTGATGTGTTTGGTTATATATAACAGTGAATTAACATCTTAAATGAATGGCCATACAAAATCACAATGTCCAGCAACAGGAAAGGAAGCAGAATATAAAGAAGGCAAGCGGAGCACGTCCAAAACAAAGAAAGTTAAATCCATACACAACACAAAACATTTCGCCCTGGTAAGCTTAGTGTTCATACTGGCATTTTATCACCGAACCTAAAGATACTGAACCTATAGGCATATTTTCACAGCCTAATTGATCTTCATTTATTATGTGTATTTTGTGACAGAACTTACCGGATGACCAAGACAATGCTGTGTGCTGGTCTATATTTGCTTGTTGTATGTGTTGACTTGTAAAACAAGCTCTTGTCCCCGTTGCTGTTTAAATCACAGGACCGGACACCAGTAATTTTGCCAAGAGATCTCTTATTTATTTTTATATATATGTCAAGACATAGGAGAGAAAGAGTATGCTGGAGAGGTGGTCTTCGTTCCGTCTTTCTCTGGTTCTCTGTAACATACGTTGGGTTTTTATACATTACCAAAGTAACATCTGGCATGACCAGAGAAACAATTGGCTTCTGTTAAAATTATAATTCCATTACCAGAGGAACAGTTGTCTTCTGTTAAAAGTTGAATGCATACATCCTATGACCCCTAACATATGACTATCATGTGAGCATTATGTCTTGTGAAGAACTAAAAATGCATGATCACATGCTCATATAACACTCAAACATTTGTTCATGCAAACTAAAATCTAGCTTATACACTAGGAATATAATATAACAAATTATGAATAAAACAATATAGATACATAATAAAACTGACTATGAATACTAATAAAGAAACACAATACTAAGTAATAAAATTTTTGTCTTCAGTATGTAAGCAGCCTACATATAATGGCATTTTGACTATGGTTGCTAAGAACTTATGAAGAGCTTATTAAATGTATAAAAGAGGTAGGAATACCCCCATCACACACACAAATGAAGATCTACCACGAGGAGACGTGGTTCTGCCTGTACCGAAATGTAATGACCATCGAACTGTGACGAGGTTTTTTCCTCCAATACCCAGAAAATGCATTTGAATTAAAAGCCCCTCTTTCCATAACATGTAATAGGCCTTTTCAACATAAAAAATACAGTCCCCACTGTTTTTTGTTTTGTTTTTGGGGCTATTCTCTGTCCATCCTCTAGACATTTTAATGCTTTATGTTGCTTCCATCCTCTTCTTCCATCCACGTTGCCCCTGCCATTCCTTCCTTCTTCAGATAAATTATTAGAGCCATTTATCTTTGCAAAAGTTTTTGTCATCATGTTAACACCGGATAGCTCCAATCCATTCAGTGCCCTCCCATATCCTCGTCTAGAACATTCTCCACATCTCTCTTGTCAGGGTTTCATTTCCTATTGTTACAATGTTCTTCCTAATATATTCTTTTTGCATGTCTTATAGGCCGCTTATCCACTGCCTGCATTTATTTATATTGTATCATAGGTTGAAAATTATGGGGTCTTTTTACTTTGCAGTCTTTCAATCCTTTTGTTGATTAACTCTACCTGGTTTTTGCTTTCTTCTCTTACAGAATGACCATCCTTCCTCCAAAAGAGAAACTGAAGATAGTGTTGGCCAAGATTAAGGAGTTCCACCAGCATTTTACAGACCAGTACTCTTAAATCTTGCCATCTAATTTTCTGACAGACTTACCCAAATCCTCATTTTCACACATAAAGCTATAGCTCTTTTTAAATGTGCTCTGGGTAAAAACTTGCAATGCAAATGAACACGAGGTGAACACAAACCATGTTGAGAGGACAGTATAATAACCCTGGCTTTTCTATAAGTGTCAAAGTCAAAGGCTTTTAGGTACAAAGAACTAACTTATATTTGTGGTGAGCAACTAAAATATAAATTCTATTTGATTTGATATTTTAAATCAAATTTAAAATATTTACTCATTTCTATTAACATCAGTTCTATTATTTATTAAATGTCTGTTTGTTTACTGTATACTGTAAGTTAAGTCTTGCATTGTTTGTCTTGATTAGTGTTCAGATTGTGCAAATGTAAAATTTTTGAACTTGGAAAACACAGTTTGTTAGCATCAATTATTTACAAAATGTGATTGTGCAGTTGGGTAAAACAGATGAATAAAAATGTTAAAGTTAAAAACTACTTTTCAAATAGTATTTCTGAGCTTGTGAACAATAGTCACACCATGCATTGCCATTGCCATTACCTGTAGTTCTTTCTTTTTGGGCCAAAAAGGGTTTATAATGAGAAATTTCTTAAATCCATAAAATGATCCCATGATGGGAATGGGAACCTCTAAACCAGGGGTCTCAAACTCAAATGAGCCGGGGGCCGCAGGAGGCAGAGTTTGGGTGAGGCAGGGCCACATCAAGTATTCCACAAAAAAAATATTTTCTCAGACGTCATTATTGACAGTTCTTTAACTTCAATGGGTTCTTCTTCTATGCACTTGGACTTACTGTGTCACGGTTCACAAATTCGTTGTCTCCTAATTACTGCCTGTGTGTGTATGCGAGTGTGTGGGAGGCGTGGTCGCTGATCACCCACTCAGCTCATCAGCCATCTCACCTGTTTTCCATCTGCTTCACCTATTTAGTTTCCCCTCCACCTTCACCATGTTGCAGTGTTATTGTTCTCCATGTGCGCCCGTGCCGTCTCTCCTGTGGTCCTGAGTCTCCGTGTTTCCGTCGTCCTGTGTTCCCGTGTTCCTGGATTCCCACTCACCACCACCGATCTGGATATTGCACCGCACCACCATCACCGAACCCATTGAGTCCCTGCACTGCCGCCAGCCGGATCCGGACTATCACTGACTATCACTATCTGTTCAATAAATCATTCACTTGCAATTGAATCCGTCGCCGTCTCGTGTCTGACATACTGAAGTTCAAGGTTGAGGAAAAAGTTACAAATTTTTTCGAGATACTAAGTCATTATTATGATAAACTCTCATTATTTTGAGATAAGTCAATATTATGAAACTTTCTCATTTTTTCCAGATATTAAGTCATTATTATGAGAAATTCTCATTATTTTAAGATACTAAGTCATTACTATGATAAGCTCTCTCATTATTTTGAGATACTAAGTCATTATTATGAGAAACTTTCTCATTATTTTGAGATATTAAGTCATTATTATGAAACTTTCTAATTTTGTCCAGATACTAAGTCATTATTATGAGAAACTCTCTCATTATTATGACTTAAATAATCCTTTTTTTTTCAACTGTGGCGGAAACGGGCATCCATACTTTCCTGATGACATGAACATCGTAATATTTTATATGGTAGAAAATACAGATATAGGCGACTGCTACCGCCTGTTAATTATTAGCTGGGACTGTGGGACACCATTAATAAATGTATTATATACAAACAATGGGATGCAGCCACAGAGGCGATATTTACTGGATTTTATTTTCTATATTATAACACCGATGTCCCGCAAATCAGCCCATTTCAAATTATGGAAAAACAAATACAATCCGCATGACGCTAAATCCGACTCCGATAACAGTAACATTCACTTCGTCCAGCTCAAAGTAGAACATGCTCAATTTCAATCACAATAAGAAGTAATAATTCTATGACGGCTTTGACAAATGTGATGTTACACGGGCAGCTCCACAGTTGTGAAATGTTTCTTTGTCTGCATCAAGCCCGGCCGATGCCCCGCCCCCGGGAGTCATTTACTCCACTGTGATTGGCCCCCGGGAGTCATGTACTCCACTGTGATTGGCCCCCGGGAGTCATGTACTCCACTGTGATTGGTTGGTTTGTACAGCTCCAGCTCTAGCTCGCACGAAAAAGGAATCTTCCGCACACAACGCGGTAAAGCGCTATTCATTCAGCACTCGCGGGCCGCAATTATATTAAACTTTCAAATGGTCCCGCGGGCCACAAAATATCGTTTCGCGGGCCGCATGTTTGAGACCCCTGGTCTACACAGTTCTATTTATGAAGCTGCTGACAGAATTCTTTAAGATTCTGTAAAGAACCTTTTCTTCTAAGAGTGTCCTAAAATGTGGTGGGATCGGCAGTTGAGAAACAGGAAGGTCACTGCACATCTCAACTCTCCCCCTGTCCTTCCGGGCTTGATCTTTCAAGGTACTCTGCATATCTGGACTTACAATCTTAACATACAAATCTGTTTTTTTGCGTTCTTAAAATTGTGAAACAGCTACAATCAGGACAGAACTTAATCTAAAAATCCACATAACAAGAACATAATGTCATAATGTCAATAATGTCAATGTTTTCTTACAGCATATATCTATAAGATAATATTATAATCATATATCTTAAAATATCTATATCTATAAAAACAAAGTAGTATGAGTTACGAGACCTGCAGTCATATTTAATAACAAACACAAAACAGAAACCAATTAACACACAGGGTAAGAAAACAAGAAACCAGAATACAAGAATACACAAAAATGCAGAACTGACAAAAAGGATGTTTAAATGACAACGTTTTCACCCGTTTTGGCCGTTCATTTACGTTGCAAGCTTTTGAAAGTGTAAGTTTTTCAAAATTATACCATTATCGTCATATAAACAACAAAAATTTGCATTTGTGAAAACAGTGATGCCATTCGTATAGTGGGTTCAGTCTAAAGATGCGTAATATTTCTTTACAAATTTCTTTAACATCGCTTACTACTGGTTGAAAATAACAATAATTTGCTACATTTATTTGGCACTTTACATGGAAGGAGGAATCTACTCAACCACCACCAATGTTCTGCATCCACCTGGATGATTCAATATACATGAATGATACAACGTTTTTAGTTGTTTTCACAGATCTGTGTGAACAGGGATAGTTTGGACAATGTTGTTGTCTGTACTTAAAAAAAGCAAAAGAAAAACATTTCCGTTTTATGTGCATCGTTGTTTAAACTTGTCCAACACAGCAAACACTAGGGGTTAGGGAAAACTAGATAGCAAGACACAGGGGCAAACCATGAAGGAGTATGTACAGTAATACATCGGTTTACGAGTGACTTAGTATTCGAGCAAATCTGTGATAAAAGAATAAAAGAATCGACATAATATATATATGTTACACGTGTTCCTGTCTGGGTCTTCTCTGTCACTTCCTGTCAGTCTTGTCTTTGTTTCACTTCCTGTCCCTCGGGTTATTGTTTCACTCCCTACACCTGTCTTGTAATCACTTCCTCGTTAGTCTCCCAGGTGTTGCTGTTTTCCCTTGTGTATATATCACTTGTGCATTTCCCTTGTGTTTGTCGGTTGTTGAATTGTTAACGAAGTAAGTCTGATGTGTGTGGATGTCTTGCCTGTCTTCCGAGTTCCCAGAGTTTTTGTCTAAGTTTAGTTTTTGCACAAGTGTGCTTATTTGTTTTGTATTTAAAGTCTTTCGTTTTGTTTATATTAAATGAATTTAAGTTTGAGTTCCTGCCTTGCCTGTCTCCGCATCGCACACCAACACCCCGCTTTCGTAACTATATATATATATATATGTATGTATGTGGAGTTCACTTATCTCGAGTCACGGTTAACTCGCCAATCGTATTATGTCGACGTTTTTGAAGTGGAACCGCCAAACTCCCTATTTGTCTTAGTATTTTCTTGTGCGTTATGTCGATTTTGTTTTATGTTGCTGAAATCGAACATCTGGAGCACAAAAGAGGGATAAATTCGCCACTTCACATTGTTATCTCGTGACTCGAGCGTACCTAGTTCACTGCGCATGCGCTGAGTTTGCCTTGCACGTGGATCGCAGTACGCTCACGGTTCACTCCCTGTCGTTGATCTCGTCTGAGGGATAACACGCTGTAGCATCCCGCACGTTTTTTGTGATTTTGTGAGCATTCTTTGTATTTGCATTGTTGGAGAATATAATTAAAGGTTTGTATCAAGAATCAAAGGTGTTTTTTATTGTGGTGGTTTTACGTATGCCTTGTTGTTAGCAAACATACACAGTACAGTGTATGTAGATTTTTTTAGATGAATGTCGATCGCTTCATCAAACAAATCGCTGCAACACTGTGTAAAAAGACACCATAAACTCGAGCATGCAAATTCTAATTTAATAACTCACATCATGTACATCAATAAATGTTCTTTTTTTGTTCTTGCAAGGGTTGTTGTCTTTGGCGCTTGCAATATCACTCTGACAGCTGCACTTCCACCATCACTCTAACAGCTGGAGCTGATAGGCTGTCTGACCTGTCAATCATGCAAGAAGACGTGATTGGCTGTGCTGCCATGAGGGCAGCCTCTTCTCATCTCATCCGATCAACACGGCACGCTTCTTCAAGGGACGTGCTGCTGGAGCAGGAGAGACTGCTTTTTGTTTTTCTTCTGATTTTGACTTGTGTTTGTTTTTTTATTGTGTGAATTTCGCGCACAAGCACTGTGTACCGAGCAACATTTGATATTCGAAATGTGATCTTACACAAAAAAGTTTGTCAATCTATGGGTTATGCCAACGATTTTTATACACAAAACCCGCTGTGGGGATTATCTGCGTCTGTGGGAATACTATATGTGGGAAAATCGGTAATATTTGTTATATGGGTTATCTCGGTCATCGGTTATCTCAATGCTTTTTTTGCAAACCCTGAGGAACCCATAACCGAACTCCACTATATATATATATATATATATATATATATATATATATATAAAAACACAATATTATATATATATATAAAACACAACATTACATATAATATTTTTTAAATTAACATTTTGCGCCTGTTTACATGCTGTAAACATGTACTTTAATAATAATAGCCATCTTGTAGTTTATTGTCATTACACATGTACAAGTACAGTATAACGAAATGGCGTATGACGTAATGACGTAGTATAATTTTGGGATTCATAGCTTTTAAGAAACCAAGCTAACAGACAGTGGTCATCATGTATAATCAAATATGATCAGATTTTCAAAATGTGAAAGACCACAAACATGACAATAAAAACTGATTTGTTCCTGTAGTGTGTGGAGAACTGCAAGCAGACACTAACAGATTCCATTCACAAACAACCAGTCCCCACTGTAAACACAGGAAATCTCGCAATTTCTCTTGTGGTCAAACGTGAATTTAGAGTAAATAAACATGACAGACAATGAGCAAAAAGAAATATAATATATCGATAATAGTGTTTGTTCTATTTTTTTACAGTAAATTTGGATGGTTTCTCCCAAGGTTTTATTCTTCATTCTTTCACTTGGAGTTTGGTTTCTTTGCCACTGTTGCCTCTGGATTGCTTAGTTGGGGACACTTAATATTCAACAATATTGTTTCTGACAGCATTAACACCATTGTATGAGAATTTAACTGAGCTGGAAGAGAATATCATTTTCTCTTAATGATTTTTTACAATGGAAGATAAATCAATACTGAACTTAAGCTGGACAATAACACTTTCTTCTAGAGCTGCTGTAAAGCCTAAAATGTTGATACACTTACTGTAAAGTTGCTTTGAAACCATCTATATAGTTAAAAAAAGCACTATACAAATAAAAAGTAAAAAGACTTTCCTCATACTGCCAAATAAATGAAGCTGCACAGTGGTAACATTTTTATTTTAAACAATACTTACATTTACAACTATATTTCTCGGCAGTAAAATAATCACCTGCCATTCCTTGTAAATAAACTCATCACTGGCGTGCAATGACGGTATAACAACGCAAAAATCCCATAAAAATGAATAGTAAAAGATTAAAAACAGAAAGAAAAGACAGACAAATAAGGTCGGATCACTTGTTACAGTTTTCACAAGTTCACACTTGTATACTTTTGGTCCATTTGATCATTTGCATTTCACATGCCGTTAAAGGGGAGGGCTTTACAAGGGATGAGTGAGTACAGCATTATTTGTATCTGTTAGAAATTATATTTATTGCTGATTAGAAAACTATTTACATGACAGCATCAGCATTGAGCTTCAGATCAATGGTTTTGATCACGATAACAAACAAACTATATAGAACAAGTTTTGCAACAATGAATACAACTTAATTTTATGATCAGTGTGATTTTTTAAATTTCCACACAAGGTACGTGAGTGAGAGTGAGAGAGGACTGTGTTCTACAGATCAAATAGTCTGACACCGTTTTTAAGATCTGCATTCCTTTATTTTGCATGAAATACAGCAAGAAAGTGTCAGACGCTCATTGCGCGAAGTAAAAAAAAAACTGAATAGAGCCAGCAGACAAAAAAAAAAACTGACAAGCAGAGACGCAACACTAGTTGCATTCTACCAAGCACCATGTCTGAACAAACCCCACGTTTACCAGAACTAGACTTATAACTTAGTACTTATAAGTACTACAAACCGAACTTAAACGTTAACAGAAGACCCATGAACCCGAGTGACAGAGAGAAAGACACCTGATCTCGTCTCAGAGTTCTGCGTGTAAATGAGCAGGGCGGAGCCGCGGGACAGCAAATCTACAGGTGTAGGAAAGGTGCACTGTGACTAGCCTATCACAGAATGCAGACACAGTCAGTTACCCAATGAGGATTTATATTCAATCAGAGCACAGATATTGACTCGTACTCTGCAAAAGTGCATTAACCGTACCGGATACTCGTTTCAGCCGAGTACCCGGCTCAACTCTAGGCCTTATGCTCAATGTTTTAAAATATGTTTCAGTGACATTTGAATTCCAAATGGAAGTTCTGTGGACTCAATAGCAAAGGCAATATGCAGTCATAAGCACTTTATTAAATCACTGCATTAAACAAACAAAAAGACACGTACAAGTATTTGCGTGATGAAAGGTTTTGAACATTTGTGACATTAAGGGGCCTTTACTCTCTCCATGGCATTGCATCGTCCTGTTGTGTGAGCTCTGGACAGAGAAAGGGGTGTTAAAAACAACCAGCAAAAAGGATCAAGTGACTACATAATGCATAATAATTTAAATGTCCCTATTATACCATAATTTAACATTTCTTACAAAACACAAAATTCTTACCTTGAGAGTACTCTTCTCTTTCTATATTCTGGAATTCAGTTTTAGATGCCAGCATTCTTGCTTTCCATGGATTGTCTACCAGAAGATGTATAGTTAATGCGTGCATGTATATTAATATATACACAAAGTGTAGAGAACTCTGGCAACAGTCCTACCTTTCTCCAGTCTCTGTAACAATCTCTTATTTGGGTTGATAATCCAGTCTTCCCCACTCTTTCCACAAATTCTCCATTCAGGGTCAACACATTTATCTTGAGCAGGGCTGGCATTAAGGCACTGGCAATTTTCACACAGTCCAGTTTGATCTCTTATTTTAGGATATGCTAAGCAGCTTTTTGACAAAGGACTTCCTAAAATAATTCTTTGGGTATCATTGATTAGAGTTGCTCTCTTCTCCTCAAAGGTTTTCACAGCAATTTCTTCTCTTTTGCAGCCAAGACCATCTGAAAAATAAAGATTTCTATGATCCTTTCCTTTTGTGTCACTTTTACATGATTGGCAGAAGGGAATTTTCTTTTCCAATGTGGAATGAGAAACCAAACCACATGTCATAGTATCGCCACCAATCCTCTGACTGTTTTTTGCTTTGCAATTGCAAGTATGAAATGAACCATGCCCCTGATCGGAGATGCCAATTGCTGGTCTTTGGTTCCTGGTCTCTTTCCCATTCCTGAGAGTAGAAGATTCGAGACTAAGGGCAAGGGACATCTTTGGTAGCCGCCTCTCTGGAACATTAGGCTGTTTTCGTAACTTACTGCAGTAGTATACATTACCAAAGTCAGCTAACCAGCTTGTTGAGGGACGATATGGTGAGTGGGCCTTAAGGTAGCCAAGTGAGTCTTCACGTTTAGTTGATGCACCAGTTTGTGGATTTTTCCCTACTGGAATACCATTAGTGGAAGATTGATTCAGCGCTGACAGACCACTGGATTTAATCTTTGGGCTCAGAGGTTTCTGAGGAGTTAAAAACCCATTCTCTACCATCCACTCATTGGAAGGCACATATGGCATCAAAGATTCTACAGACCAGATAGAGGCCTCTAGTTGACGTGGAAGATCGTTAGTTGATGCATCAGTTTGTAGATTATTTCCTACAGGAACACAATTCGGTTTTGAGATGGTGTCACTCTGTTCAATCAGTGGGTTCAAATGTTTCTGAGGGGTTAGGATACCATTCTTGGTCATCCACTCACTGGACGGCATATACGGGATTAAAGACTCTACCGACCAGATAGAAGCCTCGAGCTGGCAAGGCTGGTTCTGCATGTCAAATGGCAGCCGAAGAATCTTAAATTGAACACTGGAAGAGTTTCCATCTTTTATCGCTCTGTGAAATGGCATCTCTGATTTTTTATTTGCAGCAATGCTTTGGGTAGTGACAGATCTGCTTGTCTCAGGATATGTTTTAAAAGGTCTGCATGATGGTGGAGTTCTCACCACAGTAACTTCTGTACGAGCAGGGAGACAATGCTTACTGGAGTACCTTAACATCTCAGCTTCAACCGTCTGTTTATCCTTCCTTAATGCTAATGACTGGTAAGAGCACAAGACGACATCTTCTGAAGACTGTAAAGATGCCAAGCTGCACTGCAAAAGGTCAGTTTCACTATGACCAGCTAGCTCCATGTTCTGAAAGATCTTAATGCCAGAAGGCATTTCACTGCATTTGACTTGCAGCCGTTCAGCTTGTAGGATTTCATTGTTAGGAACAGCGTCAATAGCATTGGTGGCATTGCAACTTTGAGTCAGCATGAATGAACCTTCAGGGCAAGGTCCTGATTTGTTATCAGAGGAGCATGGTGAGGTTGACACTGGACTGCCACAGCCAGTACCCCTACCGGATTCAGAACCATTTTGCGACCTTGCAGCATGTCCATGCGAGTCTACACTATGACAAAGGGGTTCAGTTTGCACCTCTGAGCTAACCATCACACGACCAATGGATACACCGTTTTGGAAATAGGAGCTGCGAGTCTGGTGGCCAATTGTTGGAACCACATGAGAAGTCATATGTCTGTAGTCCAACACGGGCAGTTGAGCATTAGGAATCATGTATCCAGGGACTTCCAAACAAGGGGGGACTAGTAGTGGCATCATGCCGTAACCTTGAGGGGAAAAAATAAAACAAAAAGAGAATATTACCTGGCATTCATACCTTGCACCAGACTGCTTGGTAGCATAAACCAACTGGATCCCATTATCCTATTTCAAGGTTCCTGAAATCACACTAAAATCATGTAAAAAATTTCACTCCATATGAAAATCATGCAGGTTCCTCCATGTTTTCATTCATTTGAAAGGTTAATGTGCTTGAGACAATCCAGAAAATAAGTAATTGGGAAACTTTTAGAAACACTTTGTAGAAACATCACATTCTGGTAGAATTAAATAAAGGCACAGCAAAGAGCCTGAAAAAAAGGTAATAGTACAGTTCAATTGAAATCCATCACTAAAGAATAAAAAAATAAGTCAGTAGCAAAACTAATAATACTTGAAAATGAAGAAAAGAAACATGCATGCTTTAGAAGATACCTAACCCATGAAATCCACCATAGGGTACATATGGAGTTGGCATGGACCACTGATATGGGAAGAGAGGTGGGACAGCAGGAGCATAAAATGGCTGGTTTCGATGAAGCTGGTCATCTGGGTGGAACACTCTGGATGGCAGAGGACCAGGGAGCAGAGGGGCTGGTGCATGGAGCGGTCCTACACCTGCCATAAGACCAATGGGTTCTTTGGTAGCTATAGCAGCCATACCTGGAGCAGAACAAGGGTAGAAGAGTCTTTAAACTACAGTCAAACATTTGATTTTGAACTGAACTGGCGTTCTCATTTTTGTTCAGGATGATTTTTGCATGCTTAACCAGTCTTATATTTTATAGTTCTTTCAGAAGCAACTTTTACTTATCCATGCACACTTTATTATAGATTATTTAAAGTCTTTGTAAAATTCTGTGACAAACAGTGATCAAATGATGGATGGATTGTTTAAACTATAAAACTCATTAAAATGTGACTTAACTTAAATTTCTTGTGGTACTTACCTTAAAGGTTTCTACAACAAAAGAAAAACTTTCACAGATAAAAAATAATTGTAAGTTCAACCCACAGTCTTCCACAAGTTTATATCAATAGTGTGTTGTAAACCCAGAGAAAACCACACCCAACTAATTAGACCTATTAATTAGAATGATATGTTAATTGGGATGAAGCATGAGCTAATTAGGCATTCCAGCTGACTCTATTAGAAAGCCTGTTGGTTCCAGAAAGGTTGTTTTGTGTTAGTTCAGTTAAATATATATTTGTTTAAAAAAAAAATGAATTGCAAATATGTTTCTGTAATTAATTGTGATTAATCGCACCTAAAGTTGTTTACATGGTTTTATATTGTAATAATTTTAGATTTAATCTCCATATTAATATAGAAACAATATCAAGACATTAGATTATATTTTAACTATTTGTTCAGTGGCATTTTTTTTAGGAATGAAGGCCAGTATCATCAATACCAATGCTGCTACTGCTACAAAAAACAAAAAAAAAAAAAAAAAACAGATCTTTGTCTCTATTTTAGCCATTCATTAAAGGCATTCAGCATTACAGTTTTCACCACAGATATTACATTCAGAGGACCGCCTCTCTTAGTTTGGACGCCAATCAAGGTCTTTTTCCTGGACTGTATAAGAACACTCCCAACAGTGGTATATTCATTCATTTAGAAACTGATCTTAACTGTAAACTGAGCTTATCATTTATCTGAAAGATTTTTGAGATTGCTAACTAATAAAGCCTTTTCTGTATTATCAGCACAAGGAATACACAAGTTTAATAAAATATATTTTATTAAGAAAAGATAAACAAGAATACCAAACACAATTATTGAATTAAAGCCATGAATTATGAATTATTATTCCTCTGAAACTAAAGAAAGTGTGGAACCTTATAATGCATCAAACCAATAAATAAAGATTATTTGTTAACTGTCTTAAGCCATAATACAGCTAAAGTACATTAGAAAATTATATAATAATATACAACAACACCAAGATCTCTGGAAAGAGGTTTGGTAAAGTATTATTTACACTCCATGTGGTTGAGTGAGCAGTCCCATGGTGGTGATGTCTTTCGAGTAACAATGTAATTAAAAACAACCAAAACAACCGTAATTCCTTTCAACAACCTTGAACACAAAACTCTGTGGGACACTGACCTCCTGGAGCACCAAAAGAGTCCTAAATTCTGGAACACTCTGTTTGTTGCAAATGTCTTTGTGTGTCTTCTGCCTCTCTGGGCCAGACAGTCAGAACGTTGTCAGTCTGCTTTTGTCTCTCAGTCATGGAAACTCGGGACGTGCTGTAGTCATTACTCTCTCACTATATACATGAAAACTCAGAATATAGCATTTGGTAATGTCCTGCTCATCATAGACTGGAGGCTAACAATCTGGTCTTATCTGTTGCTGCCGAGCAAGCTCTAGACCCAGATCATATAATCTGTTGTTATCTCTCCAGGCAAAACAGTCTCAGAACGGTGTATCTGTTATGTCTCACCTGATGGGAGACTCAGAACTTGTATCTGTTGCTGTCTAACCTGTAACTGGCTGCAGGCTCCGAACTTGGTTTTATCTGTTACAGCCTCATTACTGCAGGACAGACTGAAAACCAGAATGTATCTTTTAATGTTTCTTCCCTGACAGGACTTAGACCCAGAACAAGTAGTGTCTGTTTAAATTGAACCCCTTGCCGATGAGATTGGTGAATGAATTCAAAAGCAATTACTGCAAAGTCAGAATGACTAACTCATAATAAAATGCAATTAGATTTAAATTGTGAATTGAGAAAAATAACAATAAAATACTTAGGATTTTTGATTGGACCAAAAGTAATTAAAAAGGCAGTATTTAATTTTATATAAAACAATCTGAAAATTATTTTAGAATAAGCTATTTAACAGATTTTTACATTTTGACCACAAGACAAAATAATAAATAAATTTTACAAAAAAGACCTACAGTAATACTTAATTAGAAATATCACAATTAGGCTACATACAGACTAACAAATAAACGTTTAAGTTTATTGAAAATGTATAAGTGTGTATAAAAGCTCTGTAAAAACCTTTACAAAACAAATCAAACAAATTTAAATCCTAATCAAAAGTTCTGCACACACTTGAAGACTTGGGCCAAATACAGGAAATCCGTCCTGCTATGAAAGAAGACAAGTGGTCAAGTTCAAAGACTGCAAGTATGGACATTGACACATGCTGTGAAAATTACGTACTTATTCCCATTCGGAAAAACAAAGCTTGCATTTGAGCACTTCCGGTTCAATTGTTCTGAAGTCTGTTTTTTTATGCGTTTTTGGTTTAGTGCCGGAAATAATGTCTGTGGTGAACTCAAGCTTAATATACATGTATTTTCATGTTTTATTGTACCCCCTTGTGATTTTTCAAAACCTCTTGAAAAATGCAGTGCTAGCTACTACTTTTTAAACAAAACTATTATTATTATTATTTTATATTGACAACAAAGTGAAAAATGTGACAAATACATAGCAACAGTAACAATAGAAGTCCAGAAATATGTCACAAACAGAATAACTAAACTACATGCCAGAGGGTAAAACATAAAATAAAAAAATCACTCACTCACTCACTCACTCACTCACTCACTCACACACACACACACACACACACACACACACACACACACACACACACACACACACACACACACACACACACACACACACACACACACACACACACACACACACACACACACACAGGTATGTAAGATTATGCAAGGTTAAACATTGAAAGCAATCTTTGACTTTGTAAAGATTTTTTTGCTTTTTATGCCCATCAAAGATAGATTATAAGAATTATAGTCTATCAGAAAAGGTCACAGTAGCGGGATCTTACCCCAAAAACTTTTTCTTTTTTTTTTATTCAAGAAAAAAATATCAAGAACAAATTAACAATATATTGGATGTGAAGATTTGAGTTATGATAAATGAAAATAATATTAAAAGGTGCTAATAAAGATTCTGACATTTGTTTTTGTTTTCTGAGAGATAGGTATATAATAGCTCCTTCCAAAAAGCTTTAACACAAACACATTCACAAAAAACTTACAATTGTCTCTTCTGCATCACAGAAAGTGGGATTAGAGATGGCCTGGGATGTTAAACATCATCCTGCTGAACTTGTTAACTCATCGCCTTACAGTCTTATTGTGTACAATCATACTCTACCTCCAACTTCCAGGGAAAATTGCTTTTTTTAAGTAGTTGCAATAAATGCTTTAGGAGTTATCAGAAATGTTGTATCAGAAACAACTGGTGTGATTGAGATGTTGAAGTTAAGAGACCATAATGTAGTTCGTTTATAGCCGATGTTGAACTTTTTAGTTCAGAATTAATAAAAGTCTGAATAAGACTCTGAATAAGACTAAGAATTTCTGAAAATTATCATGATGTACAAAACGTGTGTATCACAAACCTTTGTTAGTCCCAGGGCATAATGTCTTCAATTATTCAAAAGCCAATGAGTCCTCACAAAATCCTATTGAGTTTTTTATGAGGAAACCAGGGCGATGTCAGTGGTGGACCTAAATATTTTAGAGTTAATAGCCACAAACTAAAGGATAATATTTGACTTTATTTGCTCAGATCGTCCTGCGGGCCAGGCGGAAGAAGCTTGTCCCCGCCCCCTTCCGTGACACGTTTGTCGCTGTTTTCTATTCTACCGGTTTAATTCTCTGGCTGCTAGCATGCAGCTAGCTTTCCTGATCGATGCAACTTCTTAAATTAGGCTTCCGTAGCTCACGCGGTGTCTAAAGGCCCGAATAATTCCCGTCACCGTTGCATAGAGTGTAAATGTTTCAAGTGCAGTAGCGATATTCGATACATTAAAATCGATCTAGTTGAAGCAGGAAAGTATTGTTGTTTGTAGCTAGATTTGCTAATACAGGCATATTTAGCAGCCCACTGCCATAGCAGTGATCAGCGTGTAATATGCGCTTGATATCATGATCAGGGCGTCAAGGTGTTTGTTGTAGGCACACAAAGCATCGGGTTTCGTTCCGGGAAGGACCAAGAGAAGAAGTCGTGTGTGAAGAAGTCGTTTTCTAGAAGTCGTGTGTGTTATGGATCAGATAGAAATGCGCAGCAGCCGGAGCTCCGAGCAGCACATCGGAGGTAAGGTGACCTCTAGCAGGCCTGTTTAACAGCGTTGTGTGTTTGTGATCCGGATAACAGCGTCCCTGCTCGCCTCCAGATGTGACCAAATGTTTACAGAAGCTAAAACTCAACGTGTTTGCGTGCCACCGAAGATGCTGTGGTGCGGCTCACTATAACCGGAGATCACCATGATGATGCCGGAGCAAAGCACGTTCTTCACTTCATAGAAATGAAACCAATGGGATCTTTAACTATACCATATATATGCATATGTGTGTGTGTATATATAGTTTCTAAACTATTTGTACTGTATGTATATGTGCACACACACGTGTATATAATTGATATGTGTGAGAGAGATAAAGGAGAGACACAAAAATTGAGTGCAATGAGTTCATGTGTGTCATAGTTGATGTGAACTAATGAGGTTTCACCGGAAAAGACTCGTCCCGCCAATTTACAAACCTTATAATAAGAATGGCAGTCGATGCCGACGGATGTATTGTGATTTTTTTATAGGCTGCATATCACATTTTCATAATTCCTCCTCGTGCTGAGAGGACGTCGATATCTATAATGACCGACAACGTCATGTTAGTTATTTACTCTTTTATATGCAGTGTTTGGTTAAACTATTGTTTACCTGAGTGACCGTGACCCATACCCTAAGCCAGAAATAACGAAGCACTGCTAACATTTCAGTTATACAGTAAGCACCACAAAATAGCTTTGTACAATATTATTTTATTTTTTTGTCCCGACCCCTACTAATGTAAAATTTCACAATCCAAACAATCTCCATGTTCATTGTCATAATCATCAGTACAACTTGCATGTTCACTTGATGTCACTATTTCATCTAAGAAGATAAAATGGCTTGCATTTATTGACTGGAAATATTGCCATTAGGCCCCCTTACCTTTTACAATATTATTACTGTGTTATGAAATACTTTTACTAAATACTAATATGGTTTAGGAGGATCAGGTAGGTTTTCATTATTTCTTTTTCTTTTTTTGTCTTTAGCTGTCTAAAGTGCCAATTTTTCTTCACACTGCAGGTGCTCTGATGTAGACGTCTCTCTCTACCTCTCTCTTCCTCCTCTCAATCCTAACATCCTCCAAGACAGCTGAACACTGGGGAGTGCTGTGAAAGTTGTGACTCAGCATGGTAGAAGAATAACCTTAATTTTAAAGTATTCTGGGACCAGACCATTGCAGAAAGGAACCTTTATGCTTTGACACCAGAAAGCTAGTTGAAAACTCATGGGATACGAACATGTCGGAGGTTGGAGAGCGTCGGCCAGTCAACAAAGATTATGCCGTTTCTGTGCTGGAACAGCTGAAGTTCTTCTACGAGCAGAAGTTATTGACTGACATTACTCTGCTGGTGGAGGAGAATGAGTTCCCCTGCCATAAGATGGTGCTGGCCACCTGCAGCTCTTACTTCAGGTGAGTAGAGCAGGTGTTTGTGAATACATGACATTTAACTGATTGTTCTTTCAACTATTTAAAAAAATAAAGCCTTAGAAGTTGTATAAATGTGAAGTTCTTTAAAATTCAGTTTTCACAGGTAATGCAATTTAAAAACATGCCGCTAGTCCATAATTTTGAGTTTTCTGCGTCACAGAAATCATAAATCACTGCACTAAAAGCAAAGACTACAAACTTTCTTTTGCTCATCTGTGCTTAATTTTTTTGGACTGGTTGTCATGATTCGTACTGGTCCAATCGTGGGAAAATTCCAGTACTACAGCAAAAAAACAGTTTAATCATTTAATTTAAATACTTGAAAATAAAAATATTAAATTAATTTATTATTTATGTTGTTGGTAATTATAAGCAAACAGCATGGAGCCTTCAAATGTTTATGTGCTGTGAATAATTCTTGACATCTTTAAAGCCTGTTTAGGCAAAAACAAGTTAACAAATACGTCTGTATTGTAGTGAAATGTAGTGAAATACTGTAATCGTCAATTATGCAAATGTGAAAATAAGGCGTAACTGGTACCCTGCACTTTAAACTCAGCACATTCACAGCCGGAATTCACTGAGCTGGTACAGAGAATCCAGCCGGCAGAACTGATCATGTACTGATTGCAAGAGTGAAATACGCACTTCTCTTTGCACAACAGACAGTCTTTTGATAAGGACACACAATCTTATTGTGCTTTAAATTTTAGCTTGTTTTACAGCAATATTTAAAGACGCTTTATGCTATTATAAGAAGTTTATAGAAGAATATATCTAGTTGATGACTGGGAAGCCCTGAAATCTATTTGTGGCCTTCAATGGTGATATTGTGGTGGGTCTGTAAGCCGTATGTATACATTTGGCATTGGGAGGGTTATCTTTAAAAATGTGTACCATTACAACTTAATAAAAAAAAAAAAGGTTTTCACTAATCCAAACACTACAATTTAAAAGTATTGTAATGATTACTTTTGGATTCCTTTAATGTCACATGTAAAAAGCAATATGTAGGAGAATGATTGCGTATGCACTAGTAGGTGGATCACGTGAGTCATGACTGGCAACAGAACTAGCTGTCAATCAGTGCGCGGATCATTTCTAACATGCACCGAATTCGAAGCTGTGAATAAATTTTTCTTCTTCTTTGTTCTCTGATTTAGATGTCCGCACCCGACTCTGTGTTAAGTGGTAATATAACACTGAAGTATATGAATACTTTTACATTTATCTATTTAAAGTAAAAGTTCTTCTCTGGCCAAATTGCATTTCATTAATCGTTAATTAATTAATTAATTAATTTTACTCCCATTAAATTGTCTCTGCAACTTCCCGAACACAAATACACAAGATTAAATAGCCTACGTTCATCCCAAGCAAAGGCTGGATTTATGAGTTTGTCATGCAGAGCTGCACAGCTGCTTCATATCACATACTCATCACTTGAGTCGTCCTCGTTAACTAATTCAGTAAAACGCTCTCACACGTCAGCATACTTTTTTTTAAAGTTTCCTTTCTTGTGAGCATTTCTTAGATCTTTTAACTCCATTGCTGCTTAAATGACTGAACCACACAATTACCGTATTTTCTGCACTATAAGGCGCACCTAAATGACTTAATTTTTTTAATTAAGGATGGATTAAGTACAAAAATAGACCCATAATTGAGACCACACCTTATAATCCGGTGCGCATTATGGTGCGGAAATTACGGTAGCTTAAATCGTTTTCAAATTAAAGCTATTAACCGCGTTAAGCAATCTATAGGGTTTTTTCTTGTGTTTTGTGTAATGACCACTAGGAGGTGTTCTAAGCTTGGTTTATTTGATTGGTTTTCCCTGAAAAATTATACAAGGATGAATAAAAGGTAGGCCTATAAGGTAAGGCTATTAAGTAGCAGTTTTTCTGTCCCAAACAGTTTTTGTTAACACAATAAAGTTGGTATGAGAATGATTCAGTGAAATACATTTGTCACTTGTTTCCACCTACTGGTGTAATAATGTAATTTATACAATTATTATTTGAAGGCAAAGCTCTTTCAAAATGTTTTTTTCTCTATTTTGAAAGCTACCCTGATATCAGAGTGCTGATTGATCAAAATAGCTTATTGTTCACATGATAATGGGCTGATTGAGCGCTATTGCTTTGACGTTTCTGACCAACAAGAGTATAACTCTGTGATAATTACTATCGACACATAAAATATATGGTGATGCGATGTATTCCCCATTGTGTTAACATGCATTTTTGTTTACTTAAATTAATTTCAGAAACATTTCATGCTTTGTGTCATCTCTGTGGGAGAACAGACAAAAAAATTAAACAAATGTAATTGTGGATAATTTGCTCCAGCTTTGAGCTTTCTTTTCCCTTATTATTGATTTTGTCATTTTAGTTTTATAACAAAATATGGCAGGCTTTGAAAAGGGAAACTAACTAGAGCTGCATTATATAGTAAAAAAAAAAAATTGGGATAGTATATCCATCTATAATATTTACTTTTCTTGTTCTGTGATTATATTTTGTGAATTGTTTTTAAATATTTTGCCAGATTATTTTATAACTCTATTTGGAAAGAATGAATCATTCTAAAAATAATCGTAGTGAATCTGCATAGAAAAGAATCAAATTACGAGTACAGTATAGTGCTGTATAATGCATTAAAACAAAGGCTACACATTAATTAAAAAGTGCCGTGTTAGTGTTAGTCAGGTAAGTCTAACAGTATTCAGTTGGAAAAGTATCAAAACATTAAAAAAAATTATATTCTGAAGTGTCAATTTTCTTAAACTTTACTGTATAAATGTTATTATACGTTAAATGTTAGCAAAGAATAATAACTGTTATTAATCACTGTAAGCCACGAAAAAGGGTTCAGTGCGGTTCTCTTGCTGATGGACACACAGCCGAAACACGAGCACAGATGCATGCGATCCTGAATTCTGTTGTTTGTTTTGATGCAAAAAATTTAATGAATTGAACAAAAAAAGAAGTCTGCTTGCAAAGCAAGGCTGTTCAAGTCTTTCTGATTAATAGTTTTTTAAAATGTGGTTTATTTGATATTGACTCTCAAAAGGCACAATTTACAGTTTTTCTGTATTTATTTCTACGTACATTGGACATTAATGTCAATCAGATATTCTTATTATTAGTCTACTCCACTAGATGTCATCATCTTATTTGCCTTGCACAATATTACAGTGTGTTTGCCAACAAATGTGAGCCATAGTTCAGTTAGGACATTTAAGTAGCCTTTATAAATGTATCTTTAGAAAAAAACATTACTGGAGGAAACGTATTGAATTAGTGGTCACGATAATATCATTTAATTTACATTTTCAATACCATGGAGAAAACTGGCACTTACTGTTTACTGCCGTATAGATATTTTAATATCTACATTTTTGTCCATCAATTTTGTTAAGGCAATTATTATTTTCAAGCTTTTAAAAGCACAATCCATTTGAATGGCGTGTTTTAATTAAAATCTTCCAATGTATGTTAAACAGATTTTAATTTAAACTTTTGTTTACTTCTTGGGATCAATTACTCATTACAAAAATCTCACTGAAACATTTGTGAATTTGTGGATTAACTTTGTAGCAATAGCTTATAAGTAAGTTTACAAGGAAGCTTGATTTCAAACTGAATTGAATTTACAAAAAAGAAAATTAAATAGTCAGTGATAAAATAAGAAAAAATAAAACAAATGATCTCAATTCAGTTTCAAGAATTTGAATTGACAGCACTTAATCGGTCCATTTAATATGTTGTTTAGATAAATCGAACATCAGAGTGGTTTGACTTGTAATGTCTGTACAATGTAGAAATGCAGTTTGACAGACTTTCAATTTGCATTTGTATTCGTTTGTACAGATGCCCCATTCTGAAACACTTTTAACACTCATTTACATTGTAAAGAAATTTAAGATCCAGAAGTTTTGATTGTTGATAGACTTCTTGGTGCATTTCACTTACTCCCAATGAGATTTCCTGTGGCTTTTTCATCTGTCAGGCGTGGAGATCTGCTCTGAATTGTTAATAATTGTTGACAATAGTGTCTAGTTTTTGGAGTAGTGTCTGATATTTCAGTATTGATTGTTTTAAATTATATAACACTACCATGTAGTTTGTTTCTCCAGACTTTCAGCCTATAAATTACTCTGAGATCCTTGACTGTGTAATCCACTATCACTGCTATGATCAGCTCCTCTAAAGCTGCTGCATCGTCAGGGCTTTTATTGGTCTGTGTGCAAACGGATATCTTTATTGGCTTCCGAAATGGTGGTCAAAGGTCTTATATTAATTATTAATAATATCTAATACAAGGGAGTTTGTTTTTGTTTTATTGTTAAAAAAAGAAAAAAAAAAGAATACATGAACCACAAACTGAGCATTCTTTTTAAAGCGAAATTTCCAAATATATTTTATTTGTTTTAACCGCAGGTATTTTGCCCATCATACTTTTTTTATTTTTATGAAAGTTTAATAAAAGCATTTATATATATATATATTTTTATATATATATATATATATATATATATATATATATATATATATATATATATATATATATATATATATATATATATATATATTTTTTTTTTTTTTTTTTTTTTTTATTGTACCTTTTTAATGTTATATTTTCATAAAAAATGAACACAAAACTAAGCATTTTTTGAAAGTAAAGTGAAAATACATCGGTCTGTCACTTATTTGCTACTTCATGGGCAAATCATGTTATACATCTTATTCGTTTAGTCAATTACAACAAATAATGTTAATAACTTTTGTTCAAAGAACAAAAAAAACCCGTAATTTTTAATTGAAAGGTTTACGATGTAAAGATCAAACATTAAAGATGTCATCTTGTTAAATGCAGTCCTTACGGGCGACTGCCGCCCACATAAGCACAAACCACAACATAAAATCCAGCCAGTCGTTGCTGCTCTTTTTATGCTTACACTCCTCCGTGAGATATGCCGGTGTGGCGCGCAGGTGGGGCTTATCAATCCCGACACCAGCTCTTGTGACGCTCTCATGTCCCTCAGCCCTGTCCTGTTCGCCACAATAAGCTTTCGTGCCATCTAAGGATTGGCCCGATCGGGCAAGTGCCAAAACTATCCAGACCATCTTTCACGCTGGCCATCAGGCAGTTCCTATTTTTGGGCCTTGCATTATTAATGTTTCTGCATTTCCTCTAGTGACAAGTGAGTTATCACAATGTAAATGTTTTTTTTTTATTATTTTTATTTATTTTTTTAAGCTTTCCTGTTGCTGAATCAGTAGAGCATTGGTGCGTACAATGCAAGGTCATGGGTTCGATCCCTGGGAAAGCAAGAACTGATTCAATGCGTTTCTTGAATGCAATGCAAGTCGCTTTGGATAAAAGCGTCTGCCAAATAGAATATATATACATAAATATAAACTGTAAATGCAAGTAGGTCTGGCACTGGCATACTGCCTTAAAGATTTTTTTTTTAAAGTCTTTAAAATGTTTGATGCAAAACGAATGTCAACTTCTGAAATGACATGTTATTTTGTTTAGATGTCAAAAATTCAGTTTTTGTCAATTTAAAGAATCCTTTTCCTTCAGAATCTTGAGAACTTCAATCGATGAGTCAAGTTTTTTTCATATTAAAAGTAGTTATTTGTTTTAACTTTATTTCCCCTGTGTGTTCGTGTTGTTCTAGGGCCATGTTTATGAGCGGGCTCAGTGAAAGCAAACAGACCCATGTTCATCTTAGAAACGTTGACCCCATCACGCTGCAGACCATCATAACGTATGCTTACACCGGCAACTTGGTCATCAACGACGCCACTGTTGAACCTCTCTACGAGACGGCCTGCTTTCTTCAGGTTAGAGAGACAAGCACCGCTCTTCCACAGCGTAGTGCGCAAAAAGACATTCCTCTCACATATGCACAATGCTTGCACTCACAAAGCTTTCCACTCGCTTCACTTACAAAGCCGCTGGGTCACACATTACTGTCGCCACACAGCAAAGTAAAAGTGGAGTTTATTGTCATTTCAGCCATATACGAGTACATAGTGAAACGAAACAACGTTTCCCAGGAAACAAGGTGCTATAAACAAAAAACCTATATACATAAAGTGCACAAGGTGCAAACAGACAGCACAAGACAGCAACACATACAACAGTACACAATTCAATCTGAAAGTGACTAGTAATTGTGTAAGTGACTGCAAATATAAAAAAAAAGATAATAATAGTAATAACAGTTCAAAGTAGTGCAGTTTGTATGGGTTATTTAGAGTTGAGCAGCCTGATAGCATGGGGGGGGGGCTGCCACTGATTTGTCATTCGGAGGAAGAATGACATTACAGTAATACCTCGCTTTACGAGTTGAATTCGTTCCAAGAGCGAGCTCGTAAACCAAAATGCTCGTACACCAAAACAATTTCCCCATAAGAACGCACTAAAAATCAATTAATTCGTTCCACACGACCATAAATGCCCATTAAATTTTTTTTATAATAATTTAGTTTTACCCTATTAATTAGTTAAAATGATAACCATTAAGATCTCATATAAATACGAATTAATAATTGGCAAGTAAACAATAATAACAATACTTGACAATTTACTTTAAAGCACTTTAGCTTAGCCGTGATGGAGACGAGAGGAGGGGGGAGTTTACTGTCAGCTAGGGAAAACACAAAACCCGGATTCAAGTGCAAATTAGTGAATTTATTATAATAGTGCAGAAAACAAACCATGTTCGGTGGCGCAGGGCTGAAGTAATAATCCAGAGTGAATGTCATGGAGCCCGAGCACCGGCAGAGACAGCGCGCACGCGAGCAAACGGCAGGAACAGCGCGTGCGAGCAAACGGCACGCCCCCCCACACACACATAGGCAGACCTAGGAGACAATGAATTCATGAACCCTGACAGTTACTGCTTAGAGGTATTGTATGTGTATATTTCACTACGTGAACAATAGCGACCACAATTAATTAATGTTTATAACAGGAGGTAAAACCTCTGTAAATCACTTATAAAAGTATCACTGTGGTGAATGATGCAGCCAAACCAAGCGATGCTGAGAGAATGAATGAGTTAAGGGGTGATAAAGGGGTGGAACCACGTGACTGTTATGAGAGGCTGTGTTTGGGATATTTCCAGTAAAAATGCGCGCGACCATGCAGAGCGTTAGGACGTTTTCCACACAAAAAATGCACGTGGTGAGGGAAATTTTTTCTCGTACACCAATACAATGCTCGTACACCGATTTGACCCTCCATGCTCGTACACCGATTTGCTCATATACCAAGTCGCTCGTAAACCGAGGTATTACTGTATTACATTATTATAGTCTTTGAGCAGCAAAGTTTGGCATTTCTAGAGGTCTTTAAAATGTATCCAAAACGAATGTTCATCAGCCTATAAGGTAAATGAATGATCATCATAAAATGTAGTATGTACATGATGTGTAAGCATTGCGTACCAAATTTTTAGAGAATTCACAAGGTGCTTTTCAAGTGATTTCTTACTATAACCAAATACCCTTTAGAAGCGGACAAGTTAAAGAATCTCAATATCTACAATAAAGGAACTTTAATGTCTACTTATTTCTGGCTTTCATTGATTTTCCTCTCAGGTGGAAGACGTTTTACTCCAGTGTCGAGAATACTTGGTCAAGAAAATCACAGCAGAAAACTGCGTCCGCATGCTAAGCATTGGCGACCTGTTCAGTTGCACAGAGTTGAAGCAAAGTGCTAAGCGCATGGTGGAGCACAAGTTCTCTGTCGTCTACAGACAGGAAGCTTTCCTGCAGCTCTCGCACGAGCTCCTCCTGGACCTCTTGAGCAGTGATAATCTCAACGTGGAGAAAGAGGAAACGGTACGAGAGGCGGCCATGCTGTGGCTGGAATACAACATGGAAGCACGTTCTCAGTATCTCTCCTCCGTCCTCAGCCAGATTCGGATCGATGCGCTTTCTGAGGTGACCCAACGTGCCTGGTTCCAAGGTCTTCCACCGAATGACAAATCAGTGGTAGTGCAAGGTCTGTACAAGTCTATGCCAAAGTTTTTCAAGCCCAGACTGGGCATGACCAAGGAAGAAATGCTGATTTTTGTAGAGGCCGAACCGCCAGCTGAAAGCCACCCAGTCGTGATCGGTCCACGTCACACCGTGGTCTGCTATAGTCCTCAAGCGGAGAAGGTCTATAAACTTTGTAGCCTGCCTGGAGACTTGCTGAAGGTTGGGACATTGGTCACGCCAGACAATGATGTCTACATTGCCGGTGGACAGATACCACTGAAGAGTGGACTAGCTACTCATGGGAGCAAAAGCGGCAAGCTGCAGGCAGCCTATTGTTCAGTGGACAGCTTCTACTGGCTGGATGCGCAGCAGAATGCATGGGTGGCTAAAACACCCATGCTGTACGCTCGCACTAAACCGTCGCTGGTGTATTGTCAGGGTTTTATCTACGCTATAGGTGGTGATAATGTTGGCGGCGACTTGAATAAACGCACAGTGGAGCGATATGATTGCGAGCGAGATGAATGGAGCGTGACCAGCCCTCTTCCCTGTGCGTGGAGTTGGAGCACAGCGGTAACGGCCCGGGACTGCATTTACGTCATGACCCACGACCTCATGTACTGCTACTTCCCTCGCGCTGACACTTGGGTGGAAATGGCCATGCGGCAGACTAGTCGCTGCTTTGCCTCTGCAGCTGCGTTAGGAGATCTCCTCTTCTATATCGGTGGTCTACATGTGGTGGGCAACTCGGGTGTGCGTCTGCCGACGAGCACTATTGATGGCTCCTCTGTTACGGTAGAGATATACGATGTCAAAAAAAACGAGTGGCGTGTAGCTGCGAACATCCCAGCCAAGCGGTACTCTGACCCCTGTGTGCGTGCCGTGATATTACTCAATACGTTGTGCATCTTTATACGCGAGACGCACTTAAACGAACGGGCAAAGTATGCTTTGTATCAGTACGACCTGGAGCTGGATTGCTGGTCCTTGCGGCAGCCGGTGTCGGAGCGTGTGCTCTGGGACCTCGGCAAAGATTTCCGTTGTGCCGTGGGTAAGTTATACCCGTCCTGCCTTGACGAATCGCCCTGGAAGCCACCCACTTACCTCTTCTCCCCTGACGTCGCTGAGGAGTTTGAAGTGGATGAGGACATGTATGAGGTGTCACCGCCTCATGTATAGTTAACAGCATCGTCTTTGAAACTTATCCTGTAATTTATCCACTGTTTTGAAAGGTGATTGAGCTGATGGACAGACTTCCCTTGATCCTTTATTCCCTGCGTGTGTTCGTCAAATATTTAATTGGAATCTGAAACGTTTAATTAAAATTTTGATCGGCCTCAGAAGTGTAGTTTTGATCTTTCTCATAGTGAGTTTGAGAACATAAATATTTAATTTCTGTCTCCATTACAAGTTTGGCATTCTATTTTAACAATTTGATGGTGTAAATGGATGATGATGTGATTAAACCTCCTTTGGTGGAAAATGTCAACTGTATACCTTGACTTATTAAATTTCTCCTTGCTCTTTTGTCTGATTCATCTTCCAGAAATGGTTTGAGTTTTTATTAAATGTTATTTAATGTGTTGGTTCACCGCTGGTTTGGTGACTTGCTTGATTGTTGTTGTCATTGTTTTTCACCTGTATCATCATAGTTCACATGTTCTGTGGGGTCTATCAGCTGACCCTTCCTGGATATGACATCTTTTGAACCCTTAGAAGGGTAAGTTTCACAATCACAACTGAAAACACACTAGTGATACCTCAGGGTGTTTTTCCAGTCATCACATATATCTGTGTGTATATACACTACTCAAAAAATTAAGGGAACCATGCAGTCATTGACATCCAATGGGAATTTTTTTTTAATATGAATTGTTTTATTTATATATATTCTAAAATTTAAGAACAAATTTGTGACAACAGTCAATGGAAACCAAAATCATCAACATTGTATTTAATCATACCAAAGATCAATATAAGTTTTTGTTTTGTTTCAAAACACTGCCGGTCGAGCTGCATGCACTGAGCTGTGAGCACAGGTCCCAGTGGAGGACGTCAGGCCCTCATGCCACCCTCACTAAGTCTTTTTCTGACAGTTTGGTCAGAAACATGCGCCAGCTTGTTTTGCACCAGGTAATTTTGTCCCTGTCCAGCTCTTCACGTGTGACATCCTGCTGCCTCCCAGTGTCTACCTAATGCTCGTGAAACTGCTGGGAGACACCAAACCTCCTTGGGACGGCGTGTATATATCCTTGAGGATATATAGGACTTCAGGACTGCCTGTGCAACCTGATTGGGTTGCTGGTACGGACTCATGCTACAGATGGTAACAATGACCTTAATAAAAACCAAAAGTAATCAGTCAGGAATAATAAAGAGAGAACACCTGCAAAATCATTCCCTTACTGAGGGTTGTCTTGCTGTGAATTACACTACTTTTTTGTAGTGTAACCAAAGGTTTCATTGGTTAACATTGTTCATTACTTTAGAACTAAGAATTAACAATACATGCACAGATTTATTAATCTGAATGTTGATTTCAGCATTTGCCAATACATTATTAAAATCAAATGTTGTATTTGGTAATGCACTTTGAAGTAATTAGTGGATTTTTATTAACTAATATTAACACAGATGAATGAATACTGTAACAAATGAATTGCTTCTGTTAGGTAATACATTAATGATGGCAAATTAGATTTTATCGTGAAATATATATATATATATATATATATATATATATATATATATATACTACTACTACTACTACTAAGTCGGCGTTGAAAGCCGAGCTCTACAACAGCGGCGCCACACATCTCTGTCCTGCATACAAGTAGCTAGTTCCTCGACGGTGAGGACACTGGTGTCTGATAGTAAGGTGTTTACCATCGTTATCGGTGGGCGCCCGACTCCCATCTTTCCATGTTTTGGCTGCCACAGTATTACGTGGTGAGCAGGGAGTTCAGGATGTCTAAAGTAGTGTCCAGCGAGACTTAGGCGTCGTGCAGCAATCTTGTCTGTTAACCTCGGTAGATCTCCATATAGTTCCGCATTGGTGACATGGTCCTTCCAGCTGATGTTGAACACCATTCTCAGCATTCTGGTATAGCAACCATCTAATGTCTTTGAGAGGGTCCTGGTTAGTGTCCAGGCTTCACACCCATAGAGAAGTATAGTCTCCACTGCTCCAATGAAGAATCTTGCCTTGAGTCTCTTGGATAGTGTAGACTTCCAAATTTTCTTCATGCCATGCAGTGCTTTCCAAGCAATAGACTTCCTTATCCGGATGTCTTGCTCTGTTGTGTTGACCCATGCTCCAAGATATTTGAAATCACCAGTGCGTTTTAACTGCGATCCATCGCTGGTTGTCAGTGGTTGGTGTTCACCAATGTTAAAAGCCATGTATTCAGTTTTCTTGGCATTTAGATGCAATCCCACTTTTGAACATTCCTTTTCGACTCTCTCTAGAAGTTCCTGTGCTTCTTGAATTTCGTCAGAGAGAAGACATATGTCGTCTGCGAATTCCAAGTCTGTCAGAGTTACTGGTCCATGTCTTCTAGACCTTCTTGGAGTTATTGTAAAGCCTAGGTGTTCATAGTTTGCAGTAGCCTTTCGTAGGGCGTAGTCAAGAACTATGACAAACAAGAATGGGGCCAATGTATCCCCCTGAAGAACTCCTGCTAAGATGTCGAATTCTTCTGTTGTCCCATCTGGTGTTACGACTTTTGCCTTTGTGCCAGAGTACATGGTTTCTATGGCAGAGAGTAATCTTGAAGGGATCCCGTATGCTTTCAGAATACGCATCATCTTCCCCCTGTGGATGGAGTCGAATGCCTTCTTGAAATCGATGAACGTAAGGATTGCAGAGAGGTTGTTCTTCTTTACCTCTTCTATGATTCTTCTCAATGCGAGGATCTGGGCAACTGTTGTCCTACCGATTCGAAAACCATTCTGGTTATATCTCATCCTCAGGTTAATCACTGGTCGTATTCTGTTTAGGATCATTCGGTTATACAGCTTTGCTATGATGCAGGTTAAGCTGATTCCTCTATAGTTGTCAGCTTTGGTCAGGTTACCAGACTTTGGTACTGGGATGATGTTTGACCATGTCCACTGCTCCGGTTTATCATTCTTCATTAGGGCAACATTGCAGATGTCCAGAAGAATATCATCTAGGTCGCAGTATTTGATGATCTCTGGAGGTATCCCGTCGGGTCCAGCGCTTTTCCCTTTCCTTAGTGAGCGTTTAACTTTGGCGAACTCGTGCATGGTGAAAGGTCCTTCCTCTATGTCAAGGTTGGAGAAGATCTGCGGAATTTCCTCATCTTCTTCCTCAACCACTGGAGGGTTGCCCAGCAGGTTCTTGAAGTGTGTGAACCATGTTTTCACCCGGTTATCTGCTGTGGTTCCTTCCATCTGTCCTGCTTTGGTTGAACCTCGACCGCTGATGTTGTTAACGATATTCCATGCCTCGCTATACTTCATGCTCTCTGAAGCACCTTCCACCAGACTTATCTTCTCTGCCAGCTCCTCTTCTTTGAGCCTGTTGTATACTGACAAAAGATAGCTTTTCGCAACCTTGAGGTCTTCCAGATGTTGCTCCGAGTCATTCCTTGTGTATGTGGATCTTGCAGTGTCCACAGCCTTGCGGGCTCTCACAACATCTGGGTGATCTGACTGGTGTGTCCTCTTTGCTTTCTGGACCTCAGGCACAAGTTTCAGTGCTTCTATACTTGCATCCACAAAGTGTTGGTATGTCTCTGTAGCCGTTTCCTCCTCTCTCTTGAGTGTCTGGTAGCGGTTCCTAACCTCCACTGTGTATCGCTGCTGCAGATCTAAGTTGGTACTGAAGGTTTGCCAGTCATGCTTTACTCTGCGTCCAGTTGTTTTGTTTGCTCGTAAGCTGAGTCTCACCTTTGTTGACACTAGTCTGTGATCAGAGTTTACGGAGTCAAAGCAGCTATATGCTTCTGTGTTTAAAACACTGTTCCTCCATTTCTTTCTAATCAAGATGTAGTCTAATTGCCGCTTCTCATTGGTGAACCTGTCTCTGAAAGTCCACTGTTTGCCTGGACGTTTCCTGAAGGCTGTGTTTGTGATTATTAAGCGGTGCTGTTGGGTGAGATCTACCAGGTACTGTCCATTCCTGTTTGTTGCTTCATGGTATGCAAACGTCTCATTTTCTTTGCCTACCCGGGCGTTGAAGTCACCCAGTACTGCAAGAAAATGGTGGGCTGGTATACTCTGTATGGCAGAAGATAACTGGGTGTAAAATTTGTCCATATCCTCATCGTTGCTGGAGTTGTGTGGTGAATAAACAACTATGACTGATGTTAGAGGATTCCCTTGAAACTCTGCAACTAGGATTCGACTTCCGTGAGGCGTGACGCTTCTAATTGCTTTCCTGGCGTGGCTGTTAAGAAGTAAGCCAACTCCTCCTTGTGCCGAATTCGTCACAGGGTACCTCCATGCTGATGTGGTGACGAGGTACATCCCTTCTAACATACTGTAGACAACCTCAGATTGCGCATGCACTCTTCGATGTTCCTGAATGCCTAAGATGCTGATACCTACTGCCTTTGCACACGCCGCCAGTTCCTGAGCTCGAGCTTCTTCGCGGATCGTGAGTGCATTGAAGGTAGACAGTGTTAGCTCCCTCCTACAACGCAGCAAAGGTGCAGCCTTGATAGTCCTGTTCTCGGTTGAACCCCTCCCGAGTGGGTTTGAGGGTCCTTCATCATACTGTCGTTCCACCGTAGTAGTTCGACCAGAACCATTTCCAGCCGCAATGCTCCTGTGGACTCCGGCCACTGGAAGTATACGGTTTGATGTGTTTTGTCCTGCCATTATGTTGCTTTTCTTGGCTGATAAGTCCCTGGGGCGCCACTCCACTGGAACTACTTCTGGCCGTTGGGACAACTTTGTCCTCTTCCGCCCTGAGCGCGAAGCAGCACTTCCCCCTCACCTAGTTTAGCCTGCAAGCCAAGGCAGTTTTCCAGGGTATGGCCGGGAGATTACACTTCCCTTCTTGGAGCACATAGGTGAGAAGTAGACAGAAAGTCCGTCCTAGGAACCAGTAGTAAGACATAGACTAGAGAACTACTCTACAACTAATGCTAAAGTTATGATGAACTACTGCTACTAGTTGACGAGCATGGCTATTCCCTAGTCTGCGTGTACCCCTGTACCAATTCCCTATACCCTATATATATATATAAGTGTGTGTGTAAATATAATGTGTGTATGAATGCATTGTATGCATGAATAGTGTTTCCAATTAATTATCTAAACTTGTGGCCTGCCATAGTCTAATCTGTGCCACTACCATTTCATAATTAATGTTAGTTAATTTTTTGGGAAGATGAATACAGCATTTCACTAGATTTGTAATTACCTGTTTTATCAGAAACATATCCGCCAAAATAAAAGCTTGACTGCATTTTTCTGTCAAGTGTCAAAATTCAATATCAAAGGTTTATGTCTTTCAAGTGTTGAAATTAGGTCAAACGTATCGTATTTTTCCTACTGAAGTATTTTTGTAGTTTATTTTGCAATATATGGCTATTTCGGACTTTACATGATGATTATTATTATTATTATTATATTCAAATTATTTGACTTCCTAAAACACCATTGTGGGCGCAATGTTGATTGACATACTGTAGGTTTTGACTTTTATTTTCTTCAATTTGCGCAATGAACGCATAGAGTCCATCCCTTTTCAAGATACTATATTTCAAAGATAATTTTGTAAAATGGAGGTAAGCTTTTACAGATCATTATTGGAAAGAGTTTAAACAATGTTTATTTTTATGTTGTTATGAACCATAAACAATAATTGCACTTGCAGGTGTGGAATAGATAGTCCTTCTGACACAAACAGTTTACAGATAGTAGACAATTAAGGTCACCGTTCTAATGACTTGGGCCACTAAATAATCACACTGAAGTTATTTTTATTGTAATATATTATTTTAATGTAAAATTATGAATATGTAATTATGTTCTGCACACTTCTCTCAACAACAAAATAAACGCACAATAAAATTGAGTAAATGGAAGATATTTTATTAATAAAACGTAACAAAATCATATACAAAACGATCACCATAGCAACATGGATATTTTCCAACATGGAAAAACTGAACAGGAGAAATCAACCAGAAAATGTGTCCATGGAGCCATTTGCTCCAGTGGCCTAGCCACGGGGGAGGGGGGGGGGGGGGCTTGGGCACCCTCATTTACATGTCCGGCTCCCCCTCAGATCGCGACTGTGAAAACGAAAGTGAAAGCACACTTCGCCCGCCGCACAGGACGATCGCAACGCACCCCCAAAGTCAACAATGGCGCACTGCACAAGGGTAAGAAAGAAAATACAGAGCAAAAAAAACAAACAAAAAAACCTTACCCTTAGGGACGTAACAAATATATTGATATAATTTGTAAAATCTGCTATAACGGGTTATATGCGGTAAAATACGGAATATGTTTACTGATATACTGCCGGTATACCCGTGTGTCTCATTTGCGGAGATGTGGCGGTAATTAAAGAATTGAATAAGACGGCACTATGAGACAAGTGACATAAGAGCAAAGACAACTGAATGATTTGATTTATTGCTGAAAAGCAAACATTTTATGTAGATTTCTATGTTCTGTTATGCAGCATGTCCATATTTTGAATTTTTATAATTTTGACAGGCTATATTTTTATGGAGAGCAAAATCTTTTGGGATATTTAAAGTGTAAGTTTTATATAAAATGACATAAGAGTAAATACATTTGAATGTTTGTTCTTTTAACTTTTAACGTTTGCTTTATTTCTAACTTGTATAATTTAGACAGGGTATTTTTTTATTTTTTTTTATTTTTATATTATTCAAAATATATAAGGTATATATATAGGTAAGGTATATTTAAGGTATAAGTTGATTTATTCCAGAAAAATATTCCTGTCTGTTTTTATTCACATTTATGTTCAAAAAAGGTAAGTTTTAAAAGTTTAGTTTTAGTGTGTTCAAGAAATGTGTATCCTGTTCGGCCCGTGACCTAAAGTGTTTTTGGATTTTGGCCCCCTGTGCAATTGAGTTTGACACCCCTGCTTTAAAACAACTGGATAAAGATACCCAGGCTTCTTGATCACCTGTGTGAACATTACATAGTGCTTTTTCAGGGAGGTGTGAGGACGTGAGATGTGGTCCGAGCAATAAACTCAGTAATGTAAGACTCCTAAGACAGTGCAGACATGAGACAGGAAGGACAGCTGATGGTGCTTGCAGTGGCAAACCATGAGTTTCTAGCAGACCTGTTTAAGAGTATTTACACTTTAAGATTTTTAACTCTTTCCATCTCTTGCGGCTTTCAGTTGAGGATGGGTCCAAAACATCAGGTTCACCCGGATGGGTGTTTACTGACAGCTTGATTTTCAATGAAAAGTACAATTATTTTAAAAAGAGACAATATTATTTCTAAGCATTTCTTTACCACTCTTGTAAGCTATACTCATTATGCTACAGTAGTGTGCTGAAGCAGGTGTCAATGTTTTGTCATCGCTCATGTAACAGACCTCAAGGAGGCGTTTATCCTCAAATCTGAGTGAAGAGTCACTTGTCTGTGCTTTAATAGATTTAATTTGCTTTGCTTTGCTTTGTCATCAGTTGATATGAAAGCGCAATGCAGATTTGTCATTTTCTTCTGTATGTGAAAATGTGTTAATTCAAGCTTGTTTACCGGGAAGCATTTGTGTTCACTCTGTGGACAACATTTCTTGTCAGAGAGACAACAAAATAAGTTTGCAATGAACATATTTTCCTGCGTAATTATATGCTGGCAGCTGAAATTCACATTTCCTCCTGGTGTGAGCTTTTACCAGTTTTAAAATAGGCAATATGTAACTACATATTTATCAGTGAAGTATTTTTATAGTCTCTTGTTCTAAAACCTGATGTCTGTATTAAGAGACTGTATATCCACAGTTGTTTGACAGGTTCATCCTCAATTTTATTTAGTGCAGTTAGATCATATTTGACATATTTTGCAAATGTTTTAAAAATAAACAATGTCTATCTCTTATTTGCATATGTACTGTATTCAGAGCTTCAATACGTCAAGGATGGTCAGGGAGGATTTTGGTATTTCTCCAAAGTTTGCTCAAGAATATGCGGCTGTAGCAAAGAACAAATTGTTGACCAATGAAAGAAAATAGTCATTTTAAAATCTCAAAATGTTCTGTTAAAAAGTATAAGGTTGGGCACATTCTGAAGGCTTCAGTTCTGACTGTGAAGACCACAATTTTGTCTATTTATTTAGCAAGTGCCACAAAAGTAAAGGCCCCAATATGCTTCAAGTGAAATCAAAGAACAAGCAGTGTGATGTCATTTAGAACAAATTGAGGTTTTGGGAGTTTAAAGAAAGCTGACAAAGCGAACTTACTGGAAAAGTTTGCTCTGGCTGGTAAACAGCGTCATAATACCACTGGTTTGTGGCAATTACCTGTGCAATGAGGCTCCGCCTTCTTTGGTGTTGAAATCTTCTCTGTTTAATTTCTTCTTTTCAGTCAAAGAACAAACCACACTGATTGCTTTACAGTAGAAAAGTGTTTTAAATGTGTCATGACCTGAGCAATCAAATTTGCCATGGTCTTTTGACATACAAGAGGTCTTTGTACCATTAAAGTTTCATATCTTAAAACATCCTATACTCATTATAAACAAAGCATTTTAATCAAGCTCCAATAATGGCATGTTTTGATATCGCAGGATCTATGACATCACATATGCAAAACACATTTGCATATGACAGCTTCTGGAGCAAGACATCATAAATCATTCACTGGCATTCAGTCGCCTAACAGATTGACAGCATCTGTATGGATGACTTGCATATGTGGGAAGGTACAATTGATGTGGAGGTGTATATTGGGATTTTACAGACATATACAACCATCAAGATGACATCTTTCCTGGAAAGCAAGGCAATCCATGTTAGACGATCCAGATGCATGTCTTCTTTAAAATGTATGGCATATCATGAAGAGGAGAATCAGACAACAATGACTACAGACTGTTGAGCAGCTGTCTTGTATCAGGTAAAAACTGCACTTGCTAAACTTCAACAATTGTAATTAAAAGGAAAGGTGATGTGGTAAACATGCCTCTATATATTTCTTGGTGTGTTACAGCAATCAAAATCAAAATTTGTAAATTTGTTCAACTACTGATGGTCCGCGAAAAAAGTCGGTCAGTGAAAACTTTAAAAAGTACAAAGAACATTTTTAAGTAGTTTAATATTTATAAATTTGACAATCTACTTGTCTATTTTGTTGCGAGTGCAGTGTGCTTTTTGTGTGTTGCTTCTGGTGTGGACATACAAGTAGCTTTTTGAGGAAATCTTATCGCATTGCATCTGGTCATTTTCATCAATAAATTAAAATGAAAAAAATTGGTGAAATATTTGTTAAATTGCACTCTCTTTATTGCGTTACAAGCCAAAGTCCATATTACGCATCGATAGTGTTATTTTTTGTGGGAAAAGTGCACTGACATAAGCTTTAAGTGATATGGGCTGATTGTGACCACAATGCTTATTTTTCATATGCCATTAGAGATTATCAGTGTGCTATCTGTAGAAAAAATACTTATAAAAACAGTTGGTAACCTGATCTCATAATAGACAGGTTTCATGACTTACAAAGGTGAGTCTCAAAACCATTAACAATCCCAAATGGAACACCTGAAAATAGTGGATTTTGTCAGAAGTAAATGCTTTTATTACAGTATTTATATATACCATGAAACTACTACAATGAGTACTACATCTAAAATCAAGACAGCTGCTCTAATTTTTATTTTACATTTTCCCTTTCCCTATAAAAATCTTCAGTGTTATATATTCTAACAACCGAGATGTGTGCAATGTCTGCAGTATTGTCTTCTTTTAAGAACTTAGGCGTAGATGTCAGTCCGTAGACTGTGGAGATGCACTGACTGCTGTGGTCGGCTGAGCCAGCATGGAGAACCAGGATGACATGGCTGATTTAGCGACGGTCAAAGCTCCACCCACTGACTGACCTAAAAAATAAAAATAAAAATTAAATAAAGTAAAAACTAGCAAGAAATAATTGGTAATAAACATGATCCTTGAAAAAATATATATATATATAAATACAATTATTAAACCAATAATGACTTAGTTCTAGGATCAGGATAAATAGAATGAGGCATGACCTGTTATATAGTGCACCTGGAAAGCATCATATTCTAATACATTCCTTGTTTTAATAACTTATTTCAGTGCACACGACAAATACATAGTCCAGCGCTCAACAATGACTAAGCAAAAATCTGATTTGTGACAGCTTAGCAAATATATATAAAAAAAAACTAAAATAATTACATTGCAAACTTTGATTGAAGTTAACCTGTGACAAATTCAATTATTTGGACATGATTTGAAAAAGACATACACCTGTCTAAATTTCGTGATTATGTCTGTTATGCTGGCTTTTATTTTGACATTCTGTTATGTTTCCTTTAGTTCCTGTTTCTTCACTCGGTTTAGTTTCAATAGTAGCCCTGTGTTTATATACTCCTTAGTTTGAGTCAGTTCTCCTTTATGGATTGTGTGGTTTTACATTTTCCCAATGTTTTTTTCTAAGATCTCCTGAGTGTTCTTAATTAATAATAAAGACTGCTTTCGTCTTTTTCATGAGTGTTTGCACACCATGCTACAAAGACATAATATAAAACCGTTCACATCCTACTTTATAACCAAGAAGATCGTTCCCTCAAGGACCACAGGAAGGATTTTTTTTTAGAACTGGTGTGCCTAACACACTGCTAACACCCTCTGTGTGTTTTTAAATACCAGCTTAAACAAGTGGTCCAAGTCATGCCTGCCCAGAGAAGGTCCTCGAGGGACGTTTGCTGGATGTGTACAGTGGGTGATCTTACATAATAATCCCTTTACCATCCGTGATGCAGAGGAGGAAAAGTCCCGTCAGCACTGCACCCACCATGAACCAGAGACGATACAAAAGCCCGCCACGGACCACACAGTAGTGCCTACTATCGCTATGGAGTCAGAGTCAACCGCCCATCATGTCCATCCTGGAGCAAGACCCAGTTACCATTTACGTCCTGAGGTCAGAGCTTAATGTCAGTGCTTATGGCCCAGTCCATCTCAGAACCAGGGAAGGATCATTAACTTACTGATTTGTGGTCCACGGATTCAGGTCCCACTCTTGTCCCGACCTTTAAACAGTCTTCTTCTGCGCTGGTCCCCCCATTTGCTTCGCTGGCTATTTGGATGGTCTGGTTCTGCCTGGAGTCCTTTTTGGTTTGTGCCCAAATAGTTTTTGGAAAACTACTGAATTGGAAGCCTTGCACATCCACAGAAAACAGCTTACGCATTTTAAAATAAGTTTGATATAATAATTCATTACATTTATATGGCGCTTTCTCATAGACGCTCAAAGTCGCTTTACACGGATGGGGGAATCTCCTCAATCGCCACTAGAGTGCAGCATCCACCTGGATGACACGACGGCAGCCATATTGCGCCAGAACGCTCACCACACACCAGCTTATTGGTGGAGAGGAGAGAGACTGATGAAGCCAATCAGAGAATGGGGATGGTTAGGAAGCCATGAAGGGCATATTTGGCCAGGATGCCAGGGTTAAACCCCTACTCTTGCGAAAGACATCCTGGGATTTTTAATGACCACAGAGAGTCAGGATCTCGGTTTAACGTCTCATCCGAAAGACGGTGCTTGTTGCAGTACAGTGTCCCCGTCACTATACTGGGGCGTTAGGACCCACATAGACCAGAGGGTGAGCACCCCCTGCTGGCCTCCTAACACCACTTCCAGCAGCAATCAAGTCAGTCTCCCATCCAGGAAATAATCCGCCTCAGCCCTGCTTAGCTTCAGTGGGCAACCAATCGTAGGCTACAGGGTGACATGGCTGCCGGAATAAATATCCAATATGTTTTGTTGGTTCTCATTTATGGATCATGTGGTTTTGCTTTTTCCCCTAAACTTTTTCCTGAGATCTGCTGAGTGTTGTGGCTTAATAATTATTGGTACTCAATCATCTTTGTGAGTGTTTGCTAACACTATGCAGGTCTAAAGGTAGAAAGTGCATAAACCAGAGCAAAAACTAAGCCACGAGGCCAAATAAACTGTCTTTGCACTGCAAAGGCAGTGTTTTTTCTAAATATATATGCAGCAACAACATGCGACAACATGCGCTTACTTGAAAAAGGAACATGCAGCCTAACGTTCCCCATGGCACCTCCAGACTCTTTCTCGTCTGTTACATGTTCTCAGTGTGAACCTGCTCTCATCCGTGAAGAAAAGCGTGGCACCAATGGCAAACTTGCCAATTCTGATGTTCTCTGGCAAATGCCAATCGAGCTGCATGGTGCTGTGGTCACTTTCATTTGCACCAAAGCAGTTAAAACGGATTCACAATCACTTCTGCTTTCTAACTGGACAGATTGATATCCCAGAAGTTTAACTGACTTGGTGTTATGCTGTGACGATCACTTAATCATCCCTTAAGATCCCTTAATTTTTTTGAGCAGTGTGTAAGTCTTTGCAGTCTGTTAATTCCCTAGAGTGGGTGGACACTTTTTAAATTTAGTTTTGCTTAAATATCGTTCAAGGGTCTTCTTTAAAATGAGAAGAACTACCTAACCCCCCCTTTATTGCAACACTCTAGATGGCTCTATGGTAGAGTGGCCAGATGGAAAGGCAGAGCCAAGACAATGCAAGTGGCTTAGGGACAATTCTGAAAGTTCTCGAATGGCTCAGCCTAATTAAATCTAAGACCTAAAAATGACTTTGGTACACAGCCAACCTCACAAAGCTTGAAAGGATTTTTAGATAAGAAAATCCTCAAATTCAGATGCACAAAGCTTGGGTGCTTCAACTAAGTACTGAGTTAAGGGTATGAATTCATTTTGTTAGGTTTTTTCTTTTTACAGTTTTTCTCAATTGCTAAAACACTAAACCCTATTGTCTGAACCAAATGCTCAGTTGCCTGAACCCACTGATTGAATCAATCACTCTTTTGGCAAAACCACAAGCACTTTTCACCTGTTTAGACACAACTTGCCAACACATTTTCATTGTGATGCTCCCGTGCTGCATAATGCTGAGCACAGGTGACAAAACTCAAACACAATTAAAGCACTGATCTCAACACTTGAACACAACTCAAAATCGATCACACTTGTGGCTAATGATGTGAGGAAACATTTGCAGTGAGCAGTTCAGAGACAATGAATAGAAATCTGAGAGGAAGAGTTTGTGTGAGAGGAGGTCGAGGTGGTCAGTGTGGTCAGCAATATCTGATGAAATCAGAGCTACTGTGATTGATCATGTTCTTGTCCATAGTATGAGCATGAGTGAGGCTGGACAAAGAGTACAACCAAACATCAGTAGATTCACTGTGTCCACCATAATCCCAAGATTTAGAGAAAAGAACAGGTACTTATAGTACATTATAGCAGTGTTCCCCGACCCCCGGTCCGAGGATGAAATGGTACCGGGCTGCGGACCGAATTCACGTGAGCGGCTGCAAGCGGCTGTGGTGCTGTAGTTTTGGCGGTGAGGAGGTGTGTTTCAACAATCACGCGCACCACCCCCCCCCCCCCCTCTCCTCTAGTATTCATGTATATTTTTGTACTTTATTTTTACATGGGCTTACTGCACACAAGTGGCAAACGCATACAATTTGTTTGTTTTCTGTTTTGTCTTTTTGTACAAGTGCTACATGCACAGTTTTTAGTTTTTTTTTCGCAACATGCATTTAGCCTACAGTGAACAAGAAACACTTATTTCTCCAGCTTCATGTCCTGAGCATTGTGCATCCTGGTTTAGTGACTGTTTCGCAATGTTTTTTTTTTTTTTTTTTTTTCACGATTTGACAACATAGTTCATTTTTGAGGTGAAAGTTCGGTTTTGCAAGAAGAGTCTGAGGTTTTGTGAATGTAGCTTGAAAATTGGGTTTTGTGTTCACAGTTTAGAGAAAAGGAGAGCAGCTTTCAAGAAATGTGTCTTAGCAATCGAGAAAAACTGTAATACATTTGCAAAAAAAACACCTTTTTTCCCCCCTCTTTGTCATAATGGCCTGTAAAGTGCAGATTGACGTGAAAAAGAACATTTTTTGAAACATGCAAAATGTGAGGAAAAATAATGCAAGGTATGAATACTTTCGCAGGGCACTGTATATGGCATGTACTACAAGGGTGTGGCTGTTTTGTACTGCTGGAACAGATTATATGCAAAATAAGTTTCATGTTAAAGTGAACATTTTTTATCTTACCGACAGCCTTTCCTGTTTGCACAACACTTCTGCTTGTTGACATCACAGCATTCCCGATCTTCTTCCCGCGCTCGCTGTTCTGCATTGAACTGAAATAACAGGAGTGAGCTACCAGTTTTACAATTTCTTGTACAAGTCCATGTTTAAGCCCTTCTGAGACCAGGCTGTCAATGTGTGGGAGTGCACTCCTATATGTGCATGCTGGCAACCTTCTTTCACAACAAGGCACAGTCACTTTTCAGACCCTTTTGTCTCTCTGTTCTTCTCTGCTGGAATTTGTTAAAGACTTTGTTAGCATATTGCACAGTTGTGCTTGGAGACAATTGTTTAATTTGTGAAAACGCAATGAAACAAGCCACATTGTGCCGATATAGCTTCTGACCAGGCTGCCATACAAAGAAATTATGAACATGCAAAAACAAGAGAGAACCGACAAAACATAAAAATAAATAAACTGACTATGGTGTAATCCATGCATGCTTTTTCCAATGAGCCTTGTATTCCTTTTGTGTAGCAAAATAAAATCCGTAGCCGTATTTTGCCTTTTATGGCAAATATTTTGGGAGATAAATACCAAGTTAAATGTTTTTTCTTCTCTCATATTTAAATTATTTAAAAAGTATAAATGACTTTTCCTTTTTTGGTTTAAGGGCTTGTAGGGTCATTAAAAATAAATATTACTTCCACACACTTTTGGCCACTACTGTAAGTAGTAGCTTTAAAATTATTTAAAGTAGGGAGAATACCTTTTATAAGTACTACACATTCACTAGTGAACCATTTTGGACGTTTCCCTTATTAAAATGAATATAAATGACTAATTAAACTAAAGTTCAATCTGTAGCTCAATCAGTAGATCTCAGTAGTTCTCAGAACTGAGAATATCAATGTGTTCCTTGAATGCTTTGGATAAAAGCGTCTACCAACTGCATAAATGTAAATAGACATAATATATGGATATTAAAACTAACCTATGAAGGAGTATGTACACAAGAGCATAATAGTGTAACACTTACTGTGCCAAGCGGATCTTTACATCACCCACATTGTACTGACCCTGGAATGGATGCCTAAGAACACAGAGTATGAGAGTCACGTGATCTGAGGTCAGAGTTTTCGGTGTTATGGTAAACATTCGTTAAAAATGAATTTTGAGAGAAACATGCGTTCAACAACAACGAGTTGCAAACGTTAAAGCAAAATGTGTTACCACTATCTCTAGTCTCACTTTTTTTTTTGAACGAGCCAGCTCCTTTTTAAAATATGGTTGACATTATTTTGGCAAATTATAAAGAAAATAGTGAGCATTATCAGAATTACTGCTAATAATCCATTTTGATTCGTCTCAGTTGTCATACCCTGGAGTGATCTCAGCCATAGCAGGATGCTTATTGCTGATCCACAATCTGTAGTTGTGTGTGATTTTCCAGGCAGATGTGAATGCAGCTCCGTAATCTGCCAACAGCCGCTCATGATCTGATAACAGACAATATTCAATAAAAATACTAAATAAAAGCTCTTGGTCACAATGACACAACATAAAGACATACATGAACCTGGAGTGATGCATGTTCAGTTGGTAACTTGGCCTTGGCCCATTACTGGATGTAGTAAAACAGTGATACTCCAAGACAAACAAGAGATTTAAATTGATAAATACCCTAAATTAGTCATCATTTACTCACCCTGGTGTTGTTCTAAAGCCATATGCCCTTCTTTCTTTTCCAGACCACAAAACCATAAGAATTTTTTTAAAGTCAAGCTTGCACTCATCCATATAATGACACTGAACAGCGAACAGCATCAAGCATTTAAGATTTTTTTTTTTAACCAGTATCACAGTATTACATTGTGCATTCACAACACTCTATTAGCACCACAGTACACGAAGACTCGTCCAGAAAAAGCATGCAAGATGTGATAAATCAAGAAGAATAACATGACATGAAATACAATCCATGTACTTTCTTCTCTGAGGTGAATATATATATATATATATATATATACACACACATACACACATTCTGACTGCCATCTGAGAACTGGAGTTCTGGTTTGGATACGTTTAAATTTTAAACAATTTTTAGGGGAATTTCTAGGAGTGTATTATATGTCGCATGTTTATTCATCTAGATTTTTCACAACTTGTGTGCTTTTTTGGGCGGGTCAGAGTGAACTGTGGTGCTAATAGTGTCATCAATGTGTGCCATGCACAGAAAACCAACTGCTATGCTGGGAGGATTTTTGTTGTATAATACAGTAAATTTCAGTTTCATACTTCAGAACATATGCAATTTATGCCACGTGGTGGATAGGATTCATTCTGTGATGCTTCTGCAGTTTTTTTAAAAGTTTGATGTTATTCGCTATTCACTGCCTTTATATGAACTAGCGATGGAAAGAAAGGCACATGGCATTAGAACAACACCAGGGTGAGTAAACGATGACTTATTTCCATTTTAGAGGGGCTATGGTTTAGTCCTGACATTTTTATTGTATCTCTCTATACAGAGATAGATATCTCTATCTCTTAAGTACTACAGCTGCGCCCACAATCCATAGACATGCAGGTTAGGTGAACTGGAAAATAAATATTAGAGTGTATGCGTGTATGTAGGACTGGGCTTCCAGCATCCCAGTGAACTTACATACTGTAGCATAAGTGGTTTGGACCTTATATGCATGGGGTTTTGCACTGTATTGTTGGGCCACTGGATCACATCAGAAGTTGGAGATAACAGAGTGGCATCATATGCACCCTTATTCCATCACTTTAATTACTGTTGTTCATTGTTATTTCATGCTAATACATAGTACAAACAGGTATTCTAAAAGATTTTACACAAATTAATATGTTAATAAGCTAAATGTGCATGTTGTAATTCACCTTGTTGTAGAGCAGATGATAACAGCGAGTGTACATATAGGCCAAACTGCGCCCTTATCCACTCATCTCCACCCTCCCAGCCCGTCCCGTCCAGAAACACATCCTCCTTGTTTTCTGTGACATGTTTCACCAGATAATCAGCGAATCGCAGATCAGCTGTACTTAAATACAGCAGTTTGCGCAGTTCTGGGTCATGTATCTGAATACGGGCTTCATCCACCTGCACAAAAGCAAATTATAAAACATTACTTTGATTAATTTTGATAAATATTTTACCCCAAAGCTATAAGGAAATTAAAATGTGCATACAGTATAAAGAAAAAGAAAATTAATCCTATTTTAAGGGCCATTAATACTGCATTGTGTTTTGGATCATGACATTATTTTTATGACAATTAAAGAAATGGTTTACCAAATTAACAAAATATTGTCATCACTGTGACTTTGCTAACGGTAAATTAAATTCACTGAAACTCAAATAAGTCAATGTATTGTTTGCATTTATACATAAAGACATAGTAATACTGGAGTTGCTTTAAAGCGAATAAAAAAAACACACTGGTGAGGAGAGAGAAGATACGGTTTTATTTTAATCGATGGATTCAAAACGTTGAATAAACTGCTTTTGAAACAGCTTATCACTTATCAACAGCTTATTGGGTTATATTCAACATCTCATTCCTTTCTATGGTATCCAAAACATTAACTGACCGTCGTACTCTGACAGTGATTCAGTAACATCAATCGTATAAAGTGATTAAAACAAGTTGACTTTCTGTAATGGTAGAGTCGTGGAGGCTCTTATTTCCCAATAATAAGTACATCTCTAATCTATGGATGAATTTTGAATCATACATTTTATTTGACAAAGATCTTCTGTGACCTATTTTTTTTTTACATCATTTATAATGTGCAGACAGGATGATTTTCATAACTACATTACATTAACCTTGAGAATCATTCTTGAGAAAAAGAGAATTACAGTAATGAGAATTTAGAGAAATTGCTTAACTGTCATGAATATGTCAATGTAGAAAATACAATGAAAACAGTGAAATATGAGCAGACATTCTTGACAGGCCTTGTAAGATTCACCTAATAATAGCTCATATGTATGCCTCCATAATCAGAGAAATAACAGAACAAAGACAAAAAAAATGGATGGACTCACATCTACAACGGCATCACTTAGGTGGCGCTGTTGACGGAAGAGGATATTGGTCGCTCCAGCTACAAAACCTCGAACACTTATGTCTGATAGCAGGTGGTGCTGTTGTAGTGCCATGTATGGCATGCACAGGTAACCCTGGACACAAGAAAGTCATGCAAATCAAACTTACGTTTTTAATCCAACAAGTTTGAATAAACAAACTTTGACACTGCAAACTCTCAGTTTCATCTTAAACTTTGTGCTGTTGAAATTCTTTCAAGAGTGTATTTACTGCTACCAAAGTTTTTGGTTATGGCAGGGGTCTGCAACCTGCGGCTCCAGAGCCACATCCGGCTCTTTCATCCCTGTGCAGAGGCTCCCCTAGCTTTGAAAAATATATATGGGAATCAATGAATAAGCTATTTTATTAATTAATTTATTTTTTCAATAGTATACCTCTTTCCAATTTCAAGATCGAAGTAACCTTTTACTTCATTTTTTGTAAATATTTTGATGTTTTACATTGTCACAAACAGCAATAAAATGTCATTAGTTTTATTTTTGTAGTTCTGTAATTTCATAAATGCTACACACTTTAGTTATTTTATGTATTGCAAACTGGATATAAACCAGATTGGAGATTGTTATTCACGTTGCTGCTAATGATGTCCAACTTCGCCAGTCGGATATCACTAAAATTAAGATTAAAGAGGTGTGTGAACTCGCAAGTATGATGTCAGGCACTGTAATATGCTCTGGCCCTCTTCCTATTCAGTGTTATTTTAATTTTAGGGATCACATAGGTTTTGTGGCTCCTGTGAATTTTATCCGGAAGTAAAGAGGCCAAAATGGCTCTTTTGATTTTGAAGGTTGCAGACCCCTGGGTTATGGTGACTCTTGTGAGAGTTTTGCAGCATAACAGGCATTGCATAAGTGTGCACACCAACTTTCAGATAAAGAGATACTGACAAAGACACTGTTTTGTAAATGGTTCTCAACATGCTGCCGATGTTTAAATATCCTTGATTGAAAGATACGGCAATGACAAACTTTTTTTCTCGTCGTAAATAGATTTATTTTAAATCTTACAGAATGTTTGCAATAACTGTCAAAACAGTGTTAACGCTATTAAGACGTATATCATATGTTTGATTATTGCTAATAACAATCAGATAATGTGTAGCAAGTGGTTTTTAAAAACAATTGTTGATTAGCAATTAGTTAGTTAACCTATCCGTATTTGGTGCAACCAAGCATGAAAGTATAGTTAAATTTAAAAAAGAATAAAAAACTAAGTAACAACAATTTTTGGAAAACAAACAAATTGCTAATTGTTATTATTGTCTTTTTTTACTAATATTACAATTGCGATTTGATATGCCATTATTTTTTATTGTGTTTACATAAATTTTTCGTCTTAAAACCTGAGAAACTTTGCATTCACGCTAGAAAGAACTTAAAAGGTTTTCTCAGGGGAATGCAAATATTTTGTGAGGAAACACAAAAGCATTGAAATATTCAACATGAATCACGTGATGGCACATGAACACAAAACAAATTATAATTCTGTGCACGGATAAATAATTTATAATAAATACTCCAATATTCCAAAGAAAATAAGAATTGTCCATTTTTATTTTATGATGACCACAGCACCCCATTATGCCTTTTCAAATAGTGCTTTTAATGCAGTGTGTAAAATAGACACTTGAATATGTAAAAGGTCGGCAAAGTATTAATGATCCAAGTGCACAATTTTTTTTGAAAATTACATAAAGTAATTTGTCTCCTAAAAAATTATCAATTCTGAACTGTTGAAACAAGTCATCAGAAATTCTCCCTTTCTGTTACAAACTTGTGTAACTATGTAACAAATGTGCATAATGCCAGCTTATGGTCTTCATTGGCTTTACACGAACGATGTCTACTTTGACCCGCCCAAACACTGCAGCCGAGACTGGAAGAGCTTGGTTTGTGTTGCCGAGAAACGGAAAAAACAACTCCATTTGAAGCAAGCATAACAGTTATAACAAATATATGCAAGCTTTTTATAATGACTGAATTTGCACGAGCGTAGAGTTTTACTTTACAGAGTATGGTGGATGTGGCGTGTGTCGTGTGCACACCTTTGTAAAGATAGCGAGTGGTAGTCCATACTGGTCCTCTTGCAGTCCAGATACAAGACCCGAGGTCAACGATCCGTGTCCTGTGGCTGACTGTGGCTGCACTGTTATTGGCAGCCCTGAATCTGTGTCAAACATTTCCGAACGATCTATGTCCACTTTCTCTTCCACCTCCTCCATCACATGAGGATCCAGCGTCTCCCATTCACATTCTGAGGAGTCCTGCAAGCTTCCAGTGTGAGGCTGAACGTAGTGTGTGTCCAGAGGAGTGTTATAAGGCTTTGATTGATCTGGCTGGTCACTGACATCATAACTGCACTCAAGCTCTTTTGGCATGTCAGAAACATCTGTAGCAGACATGGAGAAGGATTCTTCATCTGCAGATATGATTTCTGGTGAACTGAAGTCCTCTGAGATGCTCCTCCGGGGCTGATAGTGAGAAGAATCTGCCAGCCCATGCTCTATTATACCTGACAAAAAAAAAAGAAGAATTTAATAAATTACTTTATAAAACCTAAGAATTACATTCATAAAGAATACAGTTCACTCTTTATGAATAATTTCTTCCACATAACAAAAAATCTACTTCACTGTACTCTAGCCAAGAACTGACAAATTAGAAAGGAAGAGATTGTTTCACTTTGTTTTTAATGTCACATTTAAGGGTGGGTCTATCTGGAATAGCGCTGGTTTCTTTCACAAAACAAAAGTCACGTTTGGTGATAGTACCGCACCTTTACCTCTGTTGACCCTCACATGGAAAACCATTTTGGAGGAGCTACAGGAGCATAAAAGGAGGAACAACGACATTGACGGATGAGAGAGGACCAGGCCTGTCCATAATGTTATGTTTTGTTTACGTATGTGCGGCACTCATCTGTGAGGGGCTGCCAGTTTTACTTTCATTTTGTGTTTTATTTTGGAATTAAACTGTGTTAAACATTTGCTGGTTCCTGCCTCCTTCTTGCTGTAGAAACATACCCCATTACAACTGGGAAAACAGCTTTGATCCAGTTTTGAAACAGTTATGTCAAATGATTAAAAAAAAAGAAAAAAGAATTTAGTCTGACACGTTCACATTTACAAGGTGCATGCCTCACATTGAACTGGATAAATCTGTGCCATCTTTTGAACTGGAGTTTCTGGTGTGTTCTACAAAAGGCTTTTTTCCCCCTTCTTTTTTCCCTTTTTCAGCTGTATAAAGCAGAACTATACTGAGGCCTGATTCACGAAGCACGTTGAACAAACTCTGTAAAAAAGGTTTTTTTAAACCCGGTAAAAAAAAAAAAGTAAAAAAAAATAATAATCGAATCCTTCCAAGTTCAGCGGGCCCAATGAGCTCACTGTTCTCTGTCAACTTAGTTTATTTATTTATTATTTATTTGTACTGAACAGCCAATCACAATCTTAACAAGAATAAAACCTTTTATCATAAGCTACCATGTCCATTAACCAACAGCAAAAAACAAAACACAGTCTGTAAACCAGGGTTTGGTCAATATAAACTTTGTGAAACAGACCTCAGGACCTACATACATAACGATGATACTTTGAAACGGGATAATTAAATATTAACATTTGCTCACAGCCGGCACCCAATGGCCAGTCCAAGCCTAGCATGCATGTGAAATTTCTTTGATAAGGAATTAAAAAATATTATAAAGTGATTTACAGATCAAGAAAAATACAATCAAAAGTCAGAATTTGTCTATTAACAAAATGTTTGTATTACTATTAGCAATGTTACTATTTTTTTTAAATGAATTTGTAGGTCATTGGTTCAATTGTTTTGTTAGAATAACACACCCACCAACAAAAATCTGGCATCATATCACATGACTTGTTTAACAGCATTTTTTACCTGGAAACAATGACAGGACAGTCATCAGAGTTTCAACCAATTTCTTCACCGGAGTCACATAAAACAGAATCTATAGGGAGATATAGAGTAATAGAGTAAATATATGTGTATTTAAGACCAAACTCATTCTTGAGATCCCACTGTACTTCAAAGTGTGAACTGAGACGGTTACCTTCTTCTCAAGCAGAATCAGTTTAAAAATAATCAGAACCTACAGCGAAAAAATGAGAAACAAACATTTAGTCCACATTCTGAGATAAATATATAATCTCATCTGAGATGTAATAAATATGCATTATCCAAAAGGATGATTAGTCCTTAGACAGCATTTAAAGAGAGTCCAGTCATTTACCTTGTGTTTAAAGTGCAGGATCAAATCTCTGGCAGAGAGACCTTCAGAACAAAAAAACAGATCGATTAGAACATGGAGAATTGATTGGGTATATATTGATTGATAGTATATACTAATCATGTTCATAAAAACAAAGCCCACATTTCTTTTGAATTATTTGACTATCACAGCCAAAATTTGTTTCATAAAAAATATATAACACTTGCTGAATGCTTTTGTAACTTGTGTTTGTGTACTTATTCAAACACATAAATACAACATGAAACAGTATTTGCAACCCATTTGACTTGAAGCTTTTTAATTTGATTTCATGTTTAAAAGTGAGCGTTTTATACACAGACGTCTGAAGGAGATGTGGAGTCAGAAGGCATCTCCACATGTCCTTTTTTCCCCATTTTACATAAATGTGCACTGGTCAGTCACACACAATAAGACCAGAAATGTGTATTTGATTTCACACTAGAATTAGAAACAATTTATTACAATTGTGAAAAGCAGATATGAGTTTTTGAATTACCCAAATAAACCTGTGATCCCTCCAGCGTCGTACAGCTTAAAGATCTGTTCATATGATCATAGAGCTCCTACAGAGAACCAAAAACAATCATAAATGAGAGGTGTATTAAGTGACTTTTTGCTTCTGGCTGATTTGAAAGTGGTTTTTATACTGACATCTGTGTTGATGCAGCATTACACAAAAGCAAAGGTTTGCAGTTACTCGTGTCACTAAAAAAACAGATGTAATTGACACCCATGACTCATTTATTCTGCAACTGAAAGTGAGTGGATAATAGACATTTTGCACAAATCACAAGCTGTTAGTTTCATTTTGTTAATTTACATTTTATTTACAGACGGGTATAAATACCTCAAACTCCCCTGATACGCATGACAGTTTTGTCTTAGTTTTACTAATACTAATATTTCATACCTCACAACACTCAAAAGCAATAAAATACATTAAAGATAAAATAGATGTCCCTGATTTTTTCAGTCATTATCATCCACGCTTAATTATTTTGCAGGAGGCATAACTTGTAGTAGTAGGCGTAACTTACAGGGATTTGTAGTGAACAGAGAGACCCTTCTCACTTAATTCAACAGCTGATTAGGTTATCTTGACCCAGATACTGGTTTATTAATTTTTAATTGTGTCAAACTTTCTGGATTATTCAGTTGGCTTCAGACTTTACAGAACTGCATATTTTCCTATATTTTTTAATAAACTGTGATAACACCAAGTGCATATACTGTATTATGGAATCATTGCACATTTGAAAGGAAAAAAAAAATTGTTCGGTATTAAAGAGTGCTGTATATTCCATATTTTAGTACCTCAATGCAACAATCTACAGGGAAATTGGCCAAATAAACTTTTTTTTCCCTTTTTGTAATATGTAAAATAATGCAGTATTTCACTATCACACTATACAGGGTTCCTACGTAGTTTGGAAAAGTATGGAATAGTATGGAATTTGGTCTGGAAAAAAGAATAAGGAGTATTTCCAGATTATTTGCCCTTTTCAGTTTTCTGAAATATAAAATTAAGAATATCTAAAAATAGATGTATCATACAAGCAGTGATTTAATGGCAAATGTTTAGTGATTGTTCAGTGGTTGTCAAACATACTGAATGAATTCAAGGTGCCCATTTTCATCATGCAAAACTGTTTGTCTTTAACATAAGGGAGTGTCTTTTGAACTTCACTAAATGAATGTGCATGTGTTGCTCACACAGATAAAGGCGCAAACAATAATGTAATTCAATCTGTACTTTACTGTTTGGTGACTGTGCAACATCAAACTATGATTACAGTAGCAAACCAATGTGTCAGAGGAGCAGCAGAGATGTGATTTTTCCATATTTTTCAACCTGATAAGATTATGGAGTCAACTTTCAGAAGAACAACCATGATGTGCATGGCAGAGTTCCAAGAAGAAAGTCACTGCTTTTCAAAAAGAACACTGCTGGCCAATTGCAGTTTGCTAAAGATCATGTGGACGAGCTAGAGGGCTAGTGGGATAAAAAAAATATAACTTTTTGATTTAAATGAGAAGCATTATGTTTGGAGCGGGGAAAACTGGATTTCAGCATAAGAACATTATCGCATCTGTGAAACATGGTGGTGGTAGTATAATGGTTTTGTTGTTTTGCTGCATCTAGGCCAGGACTGCATGCCATCATTGATGGAACAATGAAATCGGACTTATACCAATGAATTCTAAAGAAAAATGTCAGGAACTGAATCTCAAGAGAAAGTGGGTCAAGCAGCAAGACAACAACCCCTAGCACACAAGAATAACTACTAAAGAATAGTTAAAGAAGAACAAATTTAAAGTTTTGAAATGGCTAAGTCAAATCCTGACCTTAATTCAACTGAAATGTTGAAGGAATCAAGCAGTTCATGTGACAAAACCACCAGCATTCCAGAGCTGAAGCTGTTCTGTACTAAGGAATAGTCAAATTTTTCCAAGCCGTTGTGCAGGACTGATCAGCAGTTCCCAGAAATGTTTATTACCAAATTTTAGTTCCAATTTAGTTCCCAAACAAGGGGGACAGACCAGATGCTGAAAGCAAAGGTTCACATACATTTGCCACCCACACGTAATACTGGATCATTTATCTCAATAAATAAATGACAGACTTTTCTCTTGTCTCCTGCTTTGTTAGGGGGGTATTTCATGTGTGTTACATGTGCAAGTCTAAGCAGCAGCACCAGCGTAGCAGATATAATAGTGTAACAATGCCATACACATTACCAAGCCAATCTCTATTACCATATCAATCTCTCTTTTGAGACTTTTCATAACAGAACCATTTGAAAAATAAAAAAAACATTACCATAGTAGCTTTAGAAGCATTCTGTGTACAAGTATGCACTCTGTGTACAAGTATGTACATGGAAGAGAGAGAGAGAGCAGAGATACCTCAGTGTGCTTTTCATAATTAACAAATATTGTATTCAACCTCTTTTTGGTTATTTTGCTGTGCTAGGCTACAGGGGTCTTGAAATAATCTGAAACAAATGGAATCGAAACGAATCCTAAATTTTTTTTTACTCTTTACTAAGGGTTTTTTAATTTCAAACAAGCTGACTAGTTGACTAAAATCATTCAATGTTTAAATCAACATTTGCATTGGTCATTGTGCTAATTCCTAGTTTAGAATCAACTAGTTGAAAGAACAGAGTTATACCCTCCTTGTGTGAGAGGAATGCTTGGGAGACATGTTCACTATTCACTGATAAAGACCAGTTTAACTGTAGACCTCAATCAGATGGAATTTAGAATTTAAAACCGAAAAAGGAAAGAAAAAAAACAGTTAAAAAATTAAAACAGTTTATATGACTGGAATTCTAGTCTAGTTCTAATTCTAAGAATAGTTTTAATTTCATTGGTATAAAACATTTTAACTTATTGGTCCTGTACATCTTCTAACAGTATTAGTTCTTAAAATATCTGACAATGAAATGTGTGTGAAAGATCTTGCCTTTAGGATGGAGATCTGAGAGAAATCTTTTTCTTCAAAGTAAGCATGAGTTATGAGCTGAAGTTTAGCCTGTATCATACCAAACAGTGGCTGAAACAACAATACATAACATTAATAATCTGTATTTTTATGTAAATCAAGGCTTCTCTAGCATATGCATCTCACCAATCGACTGAGAACGCAAACACTCTTCTGAACAGTCTCTCTCGTGATATCTGCCTCTCGTACTTTCAGTGCCTGTAATACAGAGCATTACAATAATATCAGACTACATATAATGCGATTCTTTTACAGTATCAAACAACCCTGCTTATTTATATATTTATTTAGATAAGCTTACTTTTACATCATTATGATGTCATTGTAATTGACATCCAGACATTGCATTTCAATTCAAAAATTAAATCTTCCACAAAGCATTGTAAGTATAATTTATTGTGGACAAACCTTAGCCTCCATCTGTCTGTAGCAAGACACTCCATAGACACATTTCAGCTGTCCTTCCAGAGGAGGCAAATGAAAGTAGACAGTGTCTGTCCCCAAAAAACCCCAAAAAAAACACATTTTGAGGATTAAAAACATATATTCCGCTAAATCTCTTCATTGATTATATCTAAAATCATAGATCAGTCTGATCATATCACACCCCCATAATCTTACATCAAAATATAAAAATAATATGCGTTTTTAATATATTTTTATTAACTTTAACACATTACAACATAACAAGTACTACTCAACAAATAGTAAAGAAAGCTAAATCACATCAAGAATAAACAAACACACACGCGTACAATAGGATTAATGAGTGGCGGGAAAACTGAAACCAAAGGAACATGTGACTGAATGAAAACAAACTATGAGTCCTTGTGATATGGAGGTGTGGCAGGAGCACACAAAGATGACAAAGACATAAATAAGGGTGTTTAAACTTGGACCAATATTGCATCACTTGAATATCTCGACCACGGATTTATATAATAATGGATTATTTACGGTGTCAAAAAGTGAAGCTATTGAGCTGCCATATTGGTATTCCCTAGTATTCCCTCACATTCTATTGAATCAATAGGAAATCGTCAGATTTTAATGAGTCCAAATAATAATAATAACAATAAATAAATAATAAGTTCAAATAACTGTTATCAAGAAGTGCAATGCGGAGACACGATGAGACAAACCTAAATAACTTTAATGAAACACAAAAGACTTTAAATAACAAATAAAAACCGGCACTCATAGTGCTAACTCGGAATAACATGGAATGGAGACAACAGGGAAGGCATCCACACACAGGAAACATCCACACAGACAACGTCAAACAGTTTCAACGAAAGGACATGGAAACACGAGAGGATTAAATAAACACGGAATGGGAACCAGCTGACGAGACTTTGGTAGTGACTGTGACAATAACGACTTAAAAACTTAGAGTAAAACTTGTGGTAATGTGCAGACAAACAACGGAATAATCTCTGAGAAAGCAGGAACCACACTGGAAACGGGGACCAAATAAAAATAATCTGAAATTATCAACAACCTAAAATATCCACCAAAACGAATGAAAATCGTTATAGTCATGCCATACCATACAACAGTACAGAAGGAATCTTTGATATTACTGAGCTATTGTCACAGTCTGTTCACATCCGTCCCTTCTGTGTATCTGTCATGTCCTTCCTGCACCTGTCTGTGTCTAATCACTAAAAGTTAGTCTCGTCAGCTGTTTGTCATTCCATGTTTGTTATTTAATCCTCTCGTGTTTCCCTTGTCTTTGTCAGATGTTAATGTTCAAAGTCTTCCTGGTTTTTGCACGACTAGTGCCGTTTCTGTTGATATTTAAAGTGGCTTTGTTTTCCGTTCATGAATAAAGAGAGTTTGCGTTTGAGTTTCCACGTCGTCAGTCTTCGCATCGCACACGCCTCGGTGTGTGTGACAGCTATGAAGACCAAATACAGTGAATAATAAGGAGTGAACAATACATGAGTTCCAAAGGAATAATTTCTCTTAAAAGTTTATGCCAGCCTTTTGTAAAGGATGACTTATCGTTGATCAAAGACATCAAAATATTTTTCCTGGAAGCAAACTTTAAGAAGTTAAAAAGCAACCTGGAACATTTATTGGAAATCTTTAATAGTACCGATAGTAGGTTCAGCTCAAAGTCAAAACCAAATATGCAAGTTAATTTGATCACCACTTTAGACCAATAGTAATCCTCTGTATCCACCTTACATTTGAGGCAAAGCGGAGAATGAAATGGGTTGAATTTATGTCTGACATAAAGTGTGACATTCTGTACAAGATCTTTAGCACATGTGTGCAATTGTCAAATGCTCCTGAAGATCTTAATTAGCTGGTTCAGTTGTGTTTGAGTTGAACTTTGCAAGAAGGTAGATCTCCAGGAAGAGGGTTCGGCATCCTGTTTGATAAAGATTTGACTCTAGAGAAAGTGAATATCATGGCTAGATAGTCAGAAGAAGTGAAACCCCCCAGCAATCTGCTTTGAGATAAGATGCAAAAGGAGTACAGAGTAAATTATTTTTAATGCTACAAAGTGAAAATTGAAGCTTTCTAATCAAAGACTGAACAAAACAAAGTCTAGAATTAGTCCATGTCCAAAATGTTGAAAAATCTCCCTCCCTTGCAAAACAACAATGTCCTGCGTAGGATGTAAACTGTCGATGGTGTGGAAAAAAGATATTTTCAATGTGTGTGCACTTCCGCTAAGATCAGGAGGTGACAGAGGAAAGCACCATATTCCTTTGATCATCAAGAGGACCCCATGGATAACCGAAATTGACAATTTCAGGTTCTTTTTAATTTTGTCTGAGCTATGAATAAACAATAAAACAAATTATAGAATTCAAATTTTTTCATTTTATTTGTCTTATAATTTGAGAGTACAAGTCAAGTAAAGTTGTTTGTTGTTAGGATGACAAAATGTTGTAATAAAAGTTAACATTTTTAGGCTGATTACATTTTTAGGTCGCTCTACCTCAGCGGTCCAACTGCGCTCGTAAATGTCAAAACGATCGAGATGGCCAATCAAACAAAAGAAGGCGGGTCTTAACTTCACCTTCACAACACAATAAGAGTTTGTGGTAAGATGCAAGTAGATGTAAGTATTAGACAACAGTTTAACAAAAGAAATGTTCAGCGATAGTAAAAATGGTAATAGACTAATCTTATGATGCAAACTACTCAACTTTTTATGACATTTCACCTATGATCAAGCTAGAAGCGTTCAGACTGTCCTAAACACTTATAGTACGCAATTTTTTTATTTTTGCAAGTTGTTTAAAAAAAAAACACAAAAAAAACTTTTTTGAAAAGTGAAGGCATGTGATGTTTTAAGACAGTTGTACATAGCTGTAGATGTTAATAGGCGTATTTACATTTTCACAAACAGGCCACCAAGATGTAGAGAGAGAAAACATGAGAAAAAAACCCCTAGAGCTTGATGTGACTGAGAACTAGTGAGTAGATGAGTTTATCTGTTCAACTGATAATGTTTAAATGTTAAAACTTATCGTCCGATGCCGACAATCAAAAATTCCCAAATATTGATCACTAGTCTTAGGGCAATAGAACAAACCAGTGAACTCATTGAGTTAGGCCACGTCCATACGTCCATTCCCTATCTGTTAATTTTTTTTCCTCGTTCTAAAAAAACAAACAAAAAAACACGGCATCATCTCAAGGAATATCAGCGTCCACACGAAACCACTAAAACTGACTGAAAACGGTGTAGTAAAAATGTATGCGTATACATGCTCCGTGTGGACGGGCCCTTAATGATCTGAAACTGTAAATCTATTTTCACACTGTATTTTCAAGATATCTTGTACAAATGGCACCAGATTGAATAGAAATATTCATCTGAAGAAATAAAAGTGTTTAGGTAGAATTTCAGAAATGCTTTCTCAATTTTTTGTAAATTGTATTATAGATTTAGACTTTACCTTCCTGATAATTGTGCGCGCCGTCAGGCAGTGCCAGGAAAGGCAGGTACTTCCATTCCTCTGGGAGTGTGTTACTGTCATGACCCGCACTGGGAATTATTGGAGGATATGAAAATTCTACCTGAAATAAAAAATTTAAAAAAGTATAAAATCAACAGTAGTCTGATTTTGAGGTCAATGATGGAAAAGGACTATCTGAAAACGATAAAAATATAGCACATTTTTAGCTTAGGACAAATATTTTGAAGAACTTTGTACTCAACAATTTTAAGAAAATCAAAAATGTATTTTTACCAAGTTAACCTTTCGAGACATGTGGCATGAGCTTAATATGCATTGAAAACGATAACACCTTTGCATGTATAACATATTAATTAGCATTACAATGAAATGTCAACTTTTCTCCACTGACAGTGGTAGTGACGCATACTCAGCCGAAAATCGTCCTGGAGCCCGATTCCGATGAATCATCTGACCAGAAGCATGAGCTGGCAATAATGTCAGTCCCCAATGGACTGCTAAAGGAGTTTGATGGGATTACATGGTGCCTTTTCCCCTCAAAGTCGGCCGAAGGAGGAGCACTGATAGACTGGGAGAGTGAGACTCTGAGTGAGTTTCCTGCATGTTTTGTTTCCCTGCACCAAACCCATTTCATCACCCAGAATCGAATTTAAGTTTGTGTTCCCGCCCTGCCTTCCACTCCTATCTCCTTGACCTGTTTCTAGTCAGCCTGTTCTGCGTTGTACAAGTTCAAGTTCATTTATTTCTAAAGCACATTTAAAAACGGCCGAGGCCGACCAAAGTGCTGTACAAATATTAATGGGAGAAATATACATAAAGAGAAGAAGAGAAAAGAAATGTAAAAATCTGTTAAAAGATAAAAAGGTAGAAGGCAGAGAGTATAATCACTATATACACATATGCATAACCACAGAAGAGGGTCATTCCTGAAAGTTTTGTCTGTCCTATCGCATCCAAGAAAGGTTTTTGTGAACTCCTGCACTGCCCAGTCCTTCAGCTCCTTCAACAGGTGGCTCTGCCTTCCCGCTTGGATGTGACCTAGACTTGTTTTTGCCAGTCCAGCCCTGAACAGTCGACCCCTTTGCTCCAACTAGAACCTCTACATTTGTAGCTCCATCCTGGCATCTCGAGCAATCGGCTTCACCTTGGCTCCATCTGGGACCACTGACCACGGGTCTTTAGCTCCAGTGGGCTCCTCCTTTCTTTCAGCTCCGCCTTCGCTTCACTTTTGTCTCAATCCTTGGCTCCACCTTGGTTGCACATCACTGCGGCGCCACCCTGCCCCCCAGAGACTTCAGTGTTAGCTGGTTCCTTGAGTTTGACATCTCTACTGCCAGCAGCTCCATCTTGGTCAGTCATCCAGCTCCCAAGCCTCTACCATGACCCCTCCTTGTTTTTATACGCATTTGTTTTTTTTGCAAAATAAAACCTGTAGCTGTAGTTTGCCTTTATTTGCCAAATAATTGTCAGATAAATACTTTAACCAAATGAAGTGCATATATATGCCACTATGGCTCTGCTCTATGTAGTGGCCAAAAGTGATGTCCAGAGGAGATATTTTATTCTACATAACCTTATAAGTTTGATTAAACCATCAAAATATGAGAAAAACACAATGTAGTGGCCAAAAAGTGATGTCCGGAGGGGTCATTTAGAACAAAATGTCCCCTCCGATCATCACTTTTCGCCACTACATACAGCAGAGCCACAGTGACATATACATGCACTTCATGTGGTTAAAGTATTTAAGTATTTTGCATACTTTATCACAGCTGAAGTGAAATATAAGCAACAAGCCTAATGACTTACTCATTATACTTGCCACCACTTATTGATGGCTTTCATTTCATATTTAAAGGTGATGTAGTTTCTGTGACACTTGTAGCACCTACGCTTCCTCCAACTCAAACAGTAAGAGCACAGTTCTCACAGGTGTTTGTGATGGCATGTTTCAACCAGTGGCAAAGCTACAGATCCACCTGCATTGAATTGTGGCCTACCCAATCAAATGTTAGTCATTTTGAAAATAGACGTATGAATTAATTTAATAAACAATAATGATTATATATCTGTTATCACACTATAACTTTTTATTTAGTTAAAATAATTATTAAATGCAAGATATTCTTTTAGTTTTCTTATTTTTCATATGTTCTTTTCCTTTTTCTTATTTGAATGAGTTGTAGAGTGATTTATAATTGTGGTGAGCAGGGCGGGGTCGAGGGACCGTGAGAGCGTCACGAGAGCCGGTGGCGTGATTGAGAATGAGCGACACCAGGCCTGGTCCTCTCTCGCCTTCACTGTCGTCGCTCCTCCTTTTAAGTCTCCGCTCCTCCGTGAGAATCTAGAGACACCGGTGGCTCGCAGGTGTCGCTCATTCTCAATCACGCCACCGGCTCTCGTGACGCTCTCACGGTCCCTCGACCCCGCCCTGCTCGCCACATAAATCAAGTTAGGGATTTTTATTAGTTAAAACCTTTCTTTACTTTTCTGTAGTTTTCCATAGAGTAAGGATGAATATTGTCAGCACTTCTCAACAGATAGAGAATGTTATCAGAATGTTTTGGGTACTGTTTCTGTTGACAGTTGGAGCCTGAGCCGAGTTCAGCCTTGGAGAAGCTGCGTATGTGTGTGTGTGTGTTAGTATGGTCTGTATTGGTGAGGTGATTAACTGGCACCATCAGGAGACGGAATGACTTGTTGTTCTCGACAAGCCACATCACGAACCCGTCAACCATGTTATCAACGAAGATATGCTTCAGACTGTCTGCTCTTGTGTGGAAAATTACTCTTTCTTTCTTTCTTTCTTTCTTAGCCAATCAGAATCATTTAACCGTCATCAATTACGTAGTAGGGATGTGCCTTTCGACTAATTTGTTAGTCGTTTAAAAGAAAATTTTGTAACCGACTAGTCGACTAGTCTAAAAGTAATGCCGTTAGGCATTCAATAAGGCGTTCAATAAGGTCACGTTTCTGCGGCGCGCTTTTCCTTCTGTAGTCTCAAAACTGCAGCTGTATGTAGTGAGAGGCGTGTGTGTCAGTTTCCATGGTAAAACCCGTGACAATGAGTTCAATAAACAGGTAAAGAATAAAAAAGTATATATCTATATATTTATTTAAGCTGAACGTGATCACAGTGGCGGACAGTTGTAGTAAATGGCGCAATGATTTGGCTGTTTCGGCTCGTCTCTCCAAACATTTCCGTGTCTGTGATTCAGTGGAATCATTATTTGTCAGTTTATAAAACACTTTTCTGTCTCCTCCTACTTTAAAATACTCCCACACCTCGCTCGTCTTTCAGTGGTCATTATTAAACCCGCCGTGACTGATATAAACAAAACGCATGGGAGATCTGCGTTAGGCAAGATTTAGTTTCTGCTTGTTTCCATGGTGACGCGTCATTCTTGTCACCTGACATACCGCAGCCGCAAAAGCACTATGACTGATGTATCGCATTTATTTAGTTTTGCTTATTTATTCAGAATATTCACACACTTGTTAGCTTTTTCATCAATTACCTGATATTCCAATTCTCAAATATGCGGAAGTGAATGCGTTTTGTCTTAAAAGCCTTTGATCAATGATCATGTCAGGCTGATCTATAATGCAAGCCGGGCGCCGCAGTTCAGAGAATCGTCTCGAAATACATGCCAGTAAGTGTCCGGTGAAGCGGGAGAAGAATATGAAGTTTATAGTAACCTGTGCAATGTGTATCTGATATGAATAAAACACCTTGTCAGTTTATAATTGAATGGATTGTTATTTCTGCTTTTATAGACATCGGTGTGTATTTTTCAAACTATAAATGTATTTTTTTGCCAGTACTTATGAGTATTTAAACGTCTGAAACCTAAAATAAAGATACGTGGTTGAAAACTGAATAGCTGTGATATATGACAAACACTGAGCGACCGCAGCGCCAGCACATTTGAATTTAGCAATTGATCACAATACGCACGGATCGTTCTAATCCAGGGGTGGGCAAACTATTTGTCTCGCGGGCCACATTGGTTTCTTAAAATTGACAGAGGGGCCGGGTTGAAGGTCGTACCTGTGCATTTACTTATAAGAAATCCTAGAAAAACCTGTATAGTTTGGTCTTAAATCACTCGATTGGGACACGGGAAATTACAACAAAACAATATTAATACAATTTAATCGACAGAAAACCCATAATATGCAATGTGACTGAATCGTATCTTTGCCTCAGCTCTAGATTGACAATCACAGGCGTCCAATCACAACTGACCTCTGGAAACAAGGGAACTAACCAATGACGGTTGATGTTACTATTACAAGAGCAAGCCCCGTCCCACGACTGACAAAAATATAAGTGCTCGCGCGAGCAAAAACAGCAGTCGAGAACGGTTGAATGTTCGCGCGCGCGATTAAAATGAGCTCGCGGGTACCCGAATTTACGCGTGTAGGTCTGTTTTCCGCTCGCGGATGTAATTTACGCGCGCAAACATCAGTTTTGCGCTCGTTCCTTTTTAGCACGGAATTAACGCCATAAAGGGGGGTGTAGAGGGGTTTGCGACACACGCCTACTCTCAGCCACACTTTCAGCGCCACAGCCGCGACAGAGTGACATTACAGGGAAATGTAAAATGAAGGAGGTTTAATACAGGTTCGGCAAATTCGGCGGGCCGGATTAAAAAGCCCAACGGGCCGGATATGGCCCGCGGGCCGTAGTTTGCCCACCCCTGTTCTAATCCCACGTGCGATCGCGCGCATCAGAGGGTTACATGTAAGGTTAAAACATAATTTGAACAATAAAACCTTGTGGGGTTTTTTTTCTCGTGTAGTCGACTAGTGTTTTTGGTGTTGACTAGTGGCACCCTGTACCGTAGTTCCTACACTCTGTTAGAGTATAATTGCTGTAACAATGTTATTGCAAGTGGGGCGGCCTACGAACTCCTTGTGAGACCTGAAGCTTTTGCTTATGAAACTGCAAACTAAACTTCACTAAAATGTCTTCTATTGACTGCACTTCTGACTCCTGGTCTTCATTCAACATATCTGGTCCTCGGGTCTTAACTGTAAATTCCCCTACAGGTTACATTAATTGTTTTTGTTATATATATTTTTCTTATTAAAGTTGAAATCAGTTTACTAAATAATGAAAACTTGACTGATTGCTTAATTTCTAAATTGTATATCCCAGTTGTACTGCTGCATGAAAACAAGCCAAGCAATGAATCCAAGCGATATCTGATGCGATTTAAGATGAGCTCATCTCTGTTTTTAACCAGATGTTCCGTAGTCTCTGACTAATATTGCAGGAGGACATGTAAAGGTAAGTACAAACATTTTCTCAATGTTAATAGTTAAAAAATTAAAATCCATGTTTCTACTGACATTTTCACATTTACATTTATACTACACTTATCAATTACGTTTCTAGCATCTGGCAAATTAGCAAGAAAATGGCATTCTTCCATCTTAAAAATATATCTAAATTGCGACATATGCTCTCAAAGACAAATGCGGAAAAGTTAGTTCATGCGTTCATGAGTTCAAGGCTAGATTATTGTAATGCTCTACTGGGTGGTTGCCCTGCACGCTTAATAAACAAATTCCAGCTTGTCCAAAATGCAGCAGCTCGAGTTCTTACTAGAACCAGGAAGTATGAGCATATTACCCCAGTTCTGTCAAACCTGCACTGGCTTCCTATTAAACACCGAATACATTTTAAAATCTTGCTAATTACTTACAAAGCATTAAATGGTTTAGCTCCACAGTACTTGAGCGATCTCTTAACACATTATAGTCCTTCACGTCTATTGCAATCCCAAAATACTGACCAGCTTATAATACCTAGAATATCAAAGTCAACTGCTAGCGGTCGATCTTTTTCCTATTTAGCTCCTAAACTCTGGAACAGTCTTCCTAATACAGTTCGGGAAGCAGACACACTCTGTCAGTTTAAATCTAGACTAAAAACACATCTCTTCAACCTGGCATACACACAACACATTATACATAAATTTTTAATCCAAATCATGTAAAATGATTGTTAGGCTGCATAATTTAGGTCAGCCGGAACCGGGAACATTCCCATAACACCTGATGTACTCGATACATCAGAAGAAGAATGGCATCTACGCTGATATTAGTCTCTGTTTATTCCGAGGTTACCGTGGTCAGCCGGATCCGGGCCATATCCAGATCAGATGAAGGACCTGCACCTGGACACGAGCAGAACACTGCCCTGAAGTGTCTGCGGAGATCGTGACTCTACTAGACCCTCCCCTGTGTAGATCATGAACCCATCTCCAATCGGACCAAATTGGACTTCATATTGGACTTGAATTGTTGTCTATATAATAATCATGCACTGTTTGGCTGTTGGCCAGAGGAGAACTGGTCCCCCGACTGAGCCTGGTTTCTCCCAAGGTTTTTTCTCCATTCCGTCCTTCATTCATTACGTCACCTGCTGGAGTTTTGGTTCCTTGCCGCTGTCGCCTATGACTTGCTCAGTTGGGGAAACTTAACACTAAAACGGTGTTAACACTAAAACATATTCATCAATTGTATTAATTCGCCTGCATTTTTAAGGCTGCTGTTCAGCCAAACAAACTTTGTTTATAATGTTTTCATGTGACCACTGTAAAACTGCTTTGAAACAATCTGTATTGTAAAAAAGCGCTATATAAATAAAGGTGACTTGACTTGACCCTTATATAACCCGCACCTCCCCTGCGGGGTTTGTAAAATCTGGTATAACCGGCTGGTTATATGCGGGAAAATACGGTAATTTAAGTTTAAATGACTTGTACAGCCAATATGATTACAGAATTTGTTTTTATGTTTAAATAAGAGGACTTTTTTTTTTTTGTGTATGCATTATATTTTTTCTTGGTACATTGGTGTGCAGTTTCTATACTTTAATTTTGCACACCCTGTTTTATGAAGGCTATCACCTCTGATTTTAACAGTTAAAGTTAGGCTACTTTCAACAACAGGTCCAAGATTAGGAATAATTTAAAGGTGTGGTCACACATCAGCAAAACACCCTCTGGCCCAGCCTGCTACAATAGCCACGTCTCCAAACTGTAGCTGGTTGAGCTGGAAGAGACTGAGCGGACCGCTCTCAGTGTTTTGATGGTGCCTGAGGGGCTCAATGTTGAAACTCTTGGAGGATAAAAACACTTGAATGGCATACTTATTCCCACTAAATCTTAATTACTGTTACTACGAGATGACAACACTTGATGTTCCACTCACATCCTCAGATTCGGAACTGACTCACCTAAATGAATCTGGAATGGTGCAGGTGGTTCAGTGGTCATGTTGTACAAGACGGTAAACCGGTAAACGCATAGAATCTCAAGTTGGAAATTCCTAATTACGACAGGGTGTGAATGCCCCTTTATAAGTTGTCAAAGAACAATAAACTGGGTTAAGAGAGTTAAATTAAGTAGATTGTTTTTCTACAATTGTATATGTATTTTAATATTTAAAACATTCATTATAAAAAAATTTTAATGAAAAAATTGTAATTGTGTTATCAATGAATGCATATTACCTCTGAGCTGCATTAAACAATCTGTTTAAATGAATATTAAAGCCACATTTTTTTAAATACTGTACTGATTTTATATTTATCTGTTACAGCCTAATTATAATATCTTATTTAACAGAATGTATTATTCCCACTATATTTTTTTCTTAATGTAACTTAATAACTGAATTTGTATGTGATGTCTTCACACATTCATTCCTCTTTCTGATACAATCAGTGAGTATTAATTCAACTGGTCATGTGATATCCACATGGCAGCCACCATATGGAAGGAAAAACCTATATCAAGAATAAAACAGTTATTGCTAACACTATGATATGACTGAAATCTTCTCATATGAGTGGATATCATATTAAACAATAAGTGCCATTCATTCAAAAATGTGTTTTGGTTGTTGTTGTTTTGTGGATGAGATGAAGACGCAAGTAATGCTGGATCCCACACTCTGTCACTATCAGAATTGAATTACAGGCTATGTTGATAATGCATGGATAATTTATCATTCAGTGAAGTCGAGCTCCTACAGCAGATTTAATTGTGCATATTGCATATTGTATTTCTACACCAAGGTAAATGATAAATTATACAATAGTAAAAGCACATACATTCTTTGAAAGGGTGATACTGAAGCGCACGACACGTTTGAAGGATATTAATATCAATAAACAAACATGAGGACAGGCTCTTACCTGACAGCCCTTTTTATGGTGAAATCCCACCACTACGATGTGCAGCACCGGTTCCTCTTTACACGGAGACTCCATCTGCTCAATTACAATCAGACTAGAGCTCTAAAGAGAAGGAATAAAAAGTAAAATAAGGGTTTAATGCATGGAGTCTGTAACTTCCGCACCGTTGACCGTCAGTTAGTGTCACGCGATGCTCCGCCTTCAGTGCAAACAAACATACCAGAGGAAGAGGAGCCGTTCCAGCCTGCCGAGAGAGGGCGCGCCATGGCTCGCAAATTTCTTCCATCCCAGCCATTTTCCAAAGCGTTTAACCTGTGTCGATGGCCGGGTCATCAGTCTCAAATATTAAATGACATTTAAGCGAGATTCACCTTATGAAAAAGCACACTTTATCAAGTGGTTCTCAAACTTTTTAGAGTGGCGTACCCCCTGAGGCATTTCACACCCATCAGTGTACCCTCTCTTCCACTTAGACCTTTGTCTAAATACTCTGATATTGATGAAACCTGCTCTTTTTGTGTTTTTTCTGAAGAAACATCTGCCCACATATTTCATGATTGTAATATAACCAATACATTTTGTACCGAATTAAGTTCTTATGACTTTAGCCCTACAAATGTGATCCAAAATTTGGTTCTCAAAGAGGTCATCTTTTATTATGAAAATCCAAAGATGATGTCCCTTGAATATGTTGTTAATTTGCTTATTTTGTATGCAAAAAATTTCATTCACAAACAAAAGTGGCTTAATTCTCTTTTATATTTTTGATTGTTTCACAAACATTTTAATGCACAATGACAAAGTATTTAAAAATATGATTTAACCCTATTATTGTGCTTTTCTTTTTCTGTATATTGCAAATGTAATGTACGCAAACTTTTTTGTTTTCTATTTTTGTCGTTGATTGTTCAATGATTGTTCAATATGAGAGATACAGTCTAGATTCTATTCCATGATTTTGTATTGTATGTATGTAAAAGTTCTGCAATTAAAAACAGACCTTTGTTATTAAGAGACAATATTAGCCCCCTTAAATTGACTTTTCCTGTGCATTTCACCTTTACACATACTTTTATAACCTGTGGTTCATTAACATGTTGTGTGTTAGCCTATTTAAGCTTGCCACTTTCATTTATGTTTAGTCTTGAGTCTGTGTGGCAAGCAGACGTGGCAAGGGACTTGAAATAACGTCACAAGGTCGGTGGCATAATTGAACGTATCTCTCGGAGGAGTGGAAACATAAAAGTAGAAGCGATAGCAGTGAAGGACAAGAGAGGACCTGGCCTGGATTTACATTGTGTTTTGTGCTTTCAGTCGTCCCTCACGGACGACTGCCACCCTTACTTTTATATTGTATTTGTTTATTTACAAATTAAAAGTTGTTAAATATTCGCCGTTCCAGCCTACTTTATCCTGAGCTATGAACTGTGTTACAGTCTGCTTTATATTTACAGTATTATCCCTGCCAAGAAATGCTAAGTCTGTTGGGTTTATGGATTTGCCTTTTGCTCATCTTTTGTTTCTTGTAATTTTCATGTGGAGGCTTGGCTCCCTTTTTGTTTGTACTTCTGAATTTGCACTCTCCAGTAAATCACTTTTTGTTCAGTCATCTAAGCCTGTGTGTCATTCGTCTAGCATCTGTTGTCTGACAACCATAGCTCAGGGGTAAAGAAGCATTTCAGTTTACTAGAAGACCAGAGTTTTATCTCAGCCTCATACACCTGTTACATTCCCAGCTCAATGTTGATTCTTCTCTTCAGCCCACTCATTTTCTAAAGGGTTCAGGTCAGAGGACTGGGATGGTCATGGCAAAAGCTTAATTTTGTGCTCAGTGACAAATGTTTGTTTTGAATCATTGTCCTGATGGAAGATCCAACTACGGCCTATAAAACTATAAGATTTCTAGGAGAGTTTTTTTTTAGTCTGTTGGTATTTGATAGAAACCGTGATTCCATGAATCTGTTCAAAATGTCCAGGACCTCAAGAAGAAAAACATTATAGATTCAGTGGTATATTTCACCGTGGGCATGGGGTTCTTATTATCCCTCTGTGCACCAAAGCTGTCTAATATGTCTTTTTTAGTTTCAGCTGACCACAGGGAGTCAAACTCTTGATTAGCACCTGTTCTCCCAGAACAAAATCATGAGTTGGACTTTCTGTAGGTGTAGGGAGAGACAAAGAGACATCAACATTTATAGAATTAAAATTTTCGACTAATGCCGTTACATAGTCCTTGACCACCACCTCCAGATCTTCTAGTGAAGAAACACCATTGCAGCCCTTTACCCATCCCTTGGGGAAAGGCCTACCCATTAGTATGAAAGTTTGGGTGACAGTTTGGTTATTGCACAGGGGGTCATTCTGATCTCAGCGAATTCAACTGGTATCTGATCTGACCATCTACAGCAGAGAAAATAAGTATTGAACACGTCACCATTTTTCTCAGTAAATATATTTCTAAGGGTGCTGTTGACATGAAATTTTCACCAGATGTTGATAACAACCCGTTCAATCTAGGTCTTTCTGAAGCTGTCTGAAGTGACCCTGGCTCTTGAACAACACTTCTGACGATTCTTTTCACTCCTCGGTCAGAAATCTTGTGAGGAGCACCTGGTAGTGGCCTGTTTATGATGAAATGATGTTCTTTCCACTTACGGATTATTGCCCCAACAGTGCTCACTGGAACATTCAGAAGTTTTGAAATCCTTCTGTAACCAATGCCATCAGAAAATAAGGTTGCAAAGGTCTTGAGAGAGTTCTTTGCTTTTTATCCATCACGAGACGTTTCTTGTGTGATAATTTGGTAACGAGACCTTTTTATAGGCCAACAATTTGGACTTCCCTTTTTGCAACTCCCTTTCTTCATGTGTTCAATAATTTTTCCCTGTGTGATTTAACATTATTAAACATAACTTAATTTATGGACATCTATGGTTTGATTTCTTTGCATGTGTGGATTGAATGGGTTGTTACCAACATCTGGTGAACATTTCATGTCAACAGCACCTTTAGAAATATATTTACTGAGAACAATGGTGACGTGTTCAATACTCATTTTTCCCACAGGTACTTATATGCACGCAAATGTGTAAACTTACTAAATGACCTGCAGGAGGTGTTGGTATCACACTGCAGGTAGAGTTGGTGTAATTTTAGTCTTGTACGTAGTACTATATTTCTAGTCGCGAGTCCTCTCATTGGTCCACTGCTTTATGGGCGGCTGGTAACCTCTTTTGACCTTAATCAAAAACCCCTAACAAAACTAACCCTAGACAAAACATAAACCCCTCTTGAACACATTCAAAAGGTCCCCAAATTAGTTATGAAACTAACCTAGTCAAAATTCCCTCTGTCTCTCCGGAGGTTCAATAAGAGACTTAAAAAACCCACTAACAGACTGAGGTCAGGTCAAAGATGAAAAAAGTTCAAGTTGTGATGACCAAGTCTGGTCCTGATTTCGCAGGAGTATCCTGGACGAGCATCCAGCTGACAGAATTAAGAGGCTGGATCCTTTAATATGGCTATTAATTAATTTATAAACACCACAGAGTGGAATCGAGCTTGGGGACAAGGAATGACACAGACACGAGAAGTGCAGTTCACTCAAGTCAAAGGTTTATTCAGAGAGCAAGCTGGTCAAAGACTATCTATGTGCATACATACTAGGATGTAAAAACAGATGAAAGACAGATAAGAAATGTGTAAAACTGAAACAGTCGTAAATAAAAAAAAAAGGTGTTATACATCAAGTCTCTTCATTTTAGACACACGGATGGCAGAAATGTGGGTATCCGTACACAGCGACCAAGGCCGGAATTTTGAGTCACGTGTCTTCTCTCTTATGAGCGAAATATTTTGGATCCATAAAATTAGGACCATGCCTTTGTATCCCCGAAGTGATGGCCTCATGGAAAGGTTTAATGAGACACTGGCAGAACAGCTGACCAAATTGCCTTGGTAGACTACCTGATGTGCCTACTGTGCCTCTGCCTACTTTTTCTCTGCCTACTTTTTTTCCTGGTTATATGTTCTGTGAATGTGGAGCTTTAAGGGGGGGCGAACAAGCCAGTGCAGTGGGTGGAGGTTGGAACTGGGATTTTTTTGGCTTTATGGGTCTGAAGGCAGGAGCATTGGCCACACAGGTTCTCATGTTAATAATGTTAATTATTTTCTTTCATACATATTTTTGTAATCAGAGAGATCAGTTGAGTAGCATGTGATATTGTATATATTGATATATATATAATTACTAAGGGATGGTAAAGCGGAAAGGAATGTCTACATCTTTCATTTGGTTTGCATAATCTTCATCAAACATCTTGGACTGAGCTGGGGTGAAATGGTTAACCCAGTCACCAACCTCTCCTGTGAAAACAAACATGAGTAGTTATTCATCTTGAACACAATAGGCTGTATATCATTTCTTATTTATATACATGATCCTCCGAATATTTGATTATAATTGCTAAACTGCCATATTGAGTGGTAAAATATGTTTATATAAAGCTAAACTATATTTCACTGTTATATTGTAATTTATTTTATGGCTCTGGTGTGTTTTTTTTTTTTAAGTTGTGGAACAGGAAGTAAAACTGCTGGGGTAAGGGAGCATAGAATGTGCACCCCTCCCAAACAGAGAACTTGGCTACTACAGTCGTTACTTGGGGTGGGGGGGGGCTTGGGTATTGCGTATCATTTTGGACCTGGACCTGCACCTGCTGAATGCCTCAGTCAACAACTCAGGCTCAAAATGTTAACTCTGGGACAAAAGTCCGAGGACTGGTTTGTGATAATAGATCTCAAGGACACTTACTCCCATTTATCCTTCCATAACACAGGAATTCCCTGAGGTTTGCCTTTTGAGGAAGGTATACCTATTTCGGGTTTTTGTATTTGGTCTAGCTATCAGCCTGCACTTTAACCATATGCATGGATGAGGCACTGGCACCGCCGCACCTCCAAGGCATTCACGTACTGAACTACATCAACGATTGGTTGATCTTCGCTCTCACTAACTTGGAAGTGCTTAAGACCACTTTTCTAGACCAGCGTGAAATTGGCCCCCCACTAAAAGTGCAACTAAAAATTTAGCTTGTGCTATTTCGGTGAACAAGACAGTTTTTGTTTAATTTGGAGCGTGTCGGGGGGCTGATGACATCATTGACCAATAATTCAATATTTGAATAAACCGAAATAGAACAAATTAAACTTTTAGCAGCACAAACCAGCAAAAACCGAGCACATTTTGGGTGAATTTGGAGCAGGTGGGGGGGTTGAGTGACCTAGATTATCCTATAATTATTCTTTTAATATCTAAAAAACCAAAGCAGCACAAACTAAATATTTTGCAGCACAAACAGAGCACATACAAACAAGACATTTTGCTGACATTTTACGTTGAGTGGGGGGCCAACTTCATGCTGGTCTTTTCCAGGCGTGTTTTGGGGTTTGGTATTGATGCAATGTTATTCATTTTGGCCTGCTGCGCATGAGATCACTTCAGTAGTGACTCAGGACCAGAGGGTTTCCCCGAGGGGCATCCATTTTGCATGATCAAGGTCACGTGATGATGCTTATGTGCTTTGGCATTTTTGTTATTTCCCAAGTGCAGAAGTCTCCCAAGTGTCGTCGCAGAATACTAATGACAGATGTATTCTTCATGGGTTGTGGAGCAGTCCTAGAATGATCTGGAGATCTGCAAGCTTTCTCGGTTGTCCCTTTGTGCTTTGAATTTGCCCCCAGCATGGGGAAGGCTTATATTCTTCGGTCCCCACTAATGTGGTCAAGGCCATTTGTACTGCAGGCCTATTGCCAGAAAAGACTATCAGCTTTACCACGTTCGGGCATTGGACTCTTACGTTCACAGAGCTGCCTTGTAATGAAAAATTTAACAGACCCCCTAAAAAGGGTCCCTCGTGTCCAAGCAGAGAGTGAGCAAGTGGATAGTTGAAACTATTTCACTAGCTTATGAGTCGGCCAAGCTGTCCTCACCTTTGGCAGTCCAACCCCACTCTAAGCCCATCTGGCTTAGAGCCCTTCTGGCTAGAGTCTCCATGGAAATTTTGTGCTGTAGCAGGCTGGTCCACTTTTTTGGACTGCACACTTTTTTGGGTTTTACTACCTTGGTTTAGACTCCACACCGAGGGCACAGGTGTTGCCGTCTCAGCACAATCCCACCTCACACTCACTTGGACGCTATGACAGTAGACGCTTTGAGTTTGAGTTCCCTTGAAAGGACACGTCATGATTACCCCTGTAACCATTGTTCCCTGAAGAGGGAACGAGATGCTGTGTCAACCGGCCATATCTCCTGTGTGCCTGTCAGGAACTACTTCAGACACTTTGAAACTATCGCTGTTTGATTTGTCATGCCTTTTATAGTTCCTGATTCGTGACGTCACCCGCCTGTGACGTCTCTTCACTCAATTGGTTCGATTACATATGCACATCACGCAGAGCATTCCCATAGCATTTCAACGCAGCATCCCTCTTCGGGAATCCTATGTCTCGTGATATTAGCATGACATGTTTTTGATTGGGTTTTTAGCAAAACCTTTTACAGCAGTGGTTCTTAACCTGGTTGGAGGTACTGAACCCCACCAGTTTCATATGCGCATTCATCGAACCCTTCTTAATTGGAAAAATAAAATATGAATCATATGAGTCGGGTGTGTCTTATCCTCCGCCAAACCCGTAAGAGTGACTCACCGAACCCCTGGGGTTCGATCGAACGCAGGTTAAGAACCACTGCTTTACAGTGTTGCCATTGTTTTGTTTTGTCGTTTACTGCATATGATAATTATATAGCATTCTAGTGAACCCAATATTGTGTATCTCGTCTCATGAGCTAAGTGTATTGTCGCCACCCTCTTACAAAAGAAATGTCTAGTATGGTTTTATATGAACCTTTTCTCATGAAGGGAGAAATGGAATGATCAAACACAGGTTTTGGGATGTAGGAGTAGTTAGCCATTGGATTGTCTTTCATGACTTGGAAGGATGTCAGCTGCTCAATCATATCCATGACATCCTCAGAAACAGACAGGTCCAGATAGTGCATGATTCTCTTAATCTCCCTACGAGGATTCTTGGTGTGAGGAAAAAGGAAAAAAATAGAAATCAAGAAAATCAGCCAAAAAAGAGAAATTAATTAACATTTTGGGAAAGCAGGACTTGAATGGATATAGCTACCTCCTTCATGTCCTCATAGAGTATGTAGAGAATATTCTTTTCCTTGGATTCCTTCCAGTAACCTTTTACATGGTCATACCAAGAGCCCCAGCCTACTGTAAAAAAACAACAACAAAAAAACATTAGAGGACAGTGTAACCAAAAATTACAGATTATGACATTCTATATTATTGTATAGTAGAGGGATAGTTTACAATAAAAATGTCCTCAGTTGAAATTTCTCAAAATATTGAGGATTAGATGATGACAGGATATTCGTTTTTATCTCACATTGCCCCCTCATGAACTTGTGAATGTATCCATCCCAAGGTCCTGGCTCTGGCTGGGTAAGATTCATACGATCAAAGTGGAAGTAACTTACAAGGTTATCCTTAGCATTCCGGGCCATATAGATGACCTAGAAAACAGCAGGGCAGCCAGTGGTCATGATTTGTGGTACTTTATGGTCAGAAGTAGTTCAATGGGTTTTAACATGCACCAGTACACACTAGGCACCGGTAATTTTGTTATGTTCTCCCTCGAAGAGCAAGAATGAAAATAAATTAAAATTTGGCCTTGTGTTTAAAAGGATCAAAAGTATACATTGTTGTATTCTAATTTTTACCTTGCATTTATTTTTCCAGAATCCTTCAGGCACTAGTTGAATGGGTAAGTGAGTTTTGATGACTCTCGGTGGTTTCATCTGTCTAAGTAATTCAAGCCCTAAATTAAGCATAAAAGATAAATATGTACAAGACACGAGAAGTGTAGAAACGGGTGCACTGACACATCCTTCGTATAACTAAAACCTTGCGGTAAATATAGATGAAGCATGCACAGAAATGTGTACCTGATGGTATAGGTGGAGGAGCACAAATTTCTAGAAATGGAATGCGAACAGCTGTCGGTGCTCTCTTGCACATCTCAGCATCTCCATTGTGCAGCAGAAGATCCACTATCTCTTGAGTCCAGGTGGTGCCTTAAAACAGAGACAAACATTAGACCAGTTGTTCTCAACCAGGGACCCTCAGCATATTTCTGGGCTGGAAGATGACTGAAAAGCCAGGCAACAGACAAGTCACCGATGTGGCGACATCACTACATGCATTTTACCAGCATAGTTCAGCACGGTAGCCGTGCTAAGAATAACAAGCTGAGAATGATTTGTAATCAAGCTGTGCTGAACCTCAAGTTGAAATATAACTGGAACCACCCATTAATGTTTTTAGAACCGTTTGGCCTAATGGAAAAGCAGATTGTGATGCAACAATGTCACCCTGCTCAGTTTAATTCACTTCCAATAATGTCATTGCAGTCAAGTCAATAATATTGCTGAATATTAAGTGTCAACAACTAATCAAGTCAAAGGTTACAGTGGAAAGGAACCCAAACTCCATCTGTGACAGAAATGGAGGAAATTGGGGACAGTGGGGCAAAGTGAGACATTTTTTACATTTGCTCCCCTCTAAGCAAGCTAAAATGATATATCAGTAAAATGTACACATTTTCCATTAATTCAGGATGTTTCCTAGCAATGGAAATTATCAGAATGTATTCAGGACAAAGGTTAGTGAAAATATGAGTGTTTAAAAAAAAAAAGTGGTCTTGTGTCTCACTTTACCCCAGCTTAGGGGTAAACTGAGACAGACCAGAAAAATAAAGGGGGTAAAGTGAACCCGCATGGAGTAAACTGATCCACTTACTATTTCCACTCTGAAACTGCCATAATAACACAACTTTGCTATTTTTTTGCTTTTACCTGCCAATTTCTTTTGTCTTTCTTTACAAGCCTTTTCAATTCCCTGTTTCTCAGATAGAATTCTCAGATTCTTCATCAGTTAGGACGGCTGTTTTCACATGCTTTTGTTTGTTTTGTATTCTAGGGGTGGTAAGGATTTGACGAGGAGACACATATCCAGGTCGGCTGGGAACACGTGGCACATCTGAGTCAGTTGGCGAGGCACATCCATGTGGACCATGTGCAGTGGATGGATTAGCATCAGCGAGTGCATTATCTGCTGCGGGTGGACCATCCGGATCATCTGCAGTGCCAGGCTGCAGCTCAGGGTTTGGCCGGTCTGACACCATGGATGGTGCAAACGCTTCATCACGGAAAATGTCTCGGTTATATTGGAAAATCCCAGAGGACCTAAATCCAGAGGTGATGTTGCGTGGAGTCAATTCTGACATGAAGACCTCATTCACAAGTCCTGCAATCTGGCAGGTCGAGACAGTTTTGCCAGGGTTGGATCTCATCCACCCATCAAGAGCTCGGCTGTATTGGGTCTTGAACAGGCCAAACACGGTCATGTCGAGAGGCTGCATGCGATGGGATGTGTGGGGTGGGAGGGTGAGCAGAACAATGCCGTTGCTCTTCTCTATTTCTACTGCCTTGAGTGAGGTGTGAGCCTCAAGGTTATCCAGGATTAGCAGCATGGGACGGTCAGGGGTGCAGGTAGTGTGCTGTATCAGGTGATCATCCATCCCGTTCTGGTGGAGGTACCTTTGGCTCCTGGAGGTGCTCCTATCATGAAGCAGTCCTTAAACTTAACTCTGGGGAAGATAAAAATAAGAGGTGTGGCATTCCCACAGACTTCTTTCCTTTCTTGACCTCAGCGGCTGCACTTTCCATCTCCCCGAGGGGTGTTTTGCACGAGGTTGTCTTCCTGGTGTATTGCCTTGGCATGATGGCTTTTCTATGATGTTTATGACATTAAAAATAATATAGACATTACAAAAAATGCCTCCCTCATGGAACACACTTGATTCAAGTCATGCAGTCTCTATTAATGAGCTGGTAAGTTAAATTAGATGGGATTCAGAATCAATTTGAGAAGCATTTGGTGCATTCATGAGAGTTCATCTTGTAAAAAGTGTTCACATCCTCGTAAAGCTCATAATTAAAAATTGCAATCTGGAATTTTCTGAGAGCTTCTACCACATGACTGCTATAGCTGAGCTATAGAGGAAGAGCAAGTGGATAGGTGAGGCTATTTCACTCTCTTCTGAGTCGCCCTAGTTGCCTATCCCTTTGGCAACTCGAGCCCCACTCAACTGGGATAATGGCTACTCTAGGCCCTCTTGCCAGGAATCTGCCTTCGTAGTATGATTTCACACCGAACAGTCACTTGTCAATGTGGCACCGTGGATATTGACGTTCCCAAAGCATCTTAGGGCGGGGGCGAGGCGTTCCCTTGTAACCTTGGTTCCCAGAAGAGTGAACAAGATGCTTCATCGCTCGGCCATACCTCCTGCGTTCCTGTCAGCAGCTGCCACTCGTTTTGCTTAGCATGCCTTTATAGTTTTCTGGTTCATGATATCACCCGCCTCTGACATCCCTTCACGCCATTGGCTTTATTTCACATGTGCTTCACGACACAATCACGATGAGTACTCTCAAAGCGTCTTTGATGCAGTGCGCCCTATTCAGGGAAAACCCTGTGGTTTTGACCCCACAGTATGCCTGTTATATGGATTATGATTGTGGATTGCTCTAAATAAAACAGTGTTTAGATTTCCAACCCAATACGTTTTGTAGCAACCACCATAACTCTTGTACAAAGTCAGCAAATTTCATGTGTGGCACTGCACATCCAATTGAAATAAGTTGAACTCATTCAACTCTTCGAGTGAGTTTTCCTGTAGCTCAATCAGTAGAGCATTGGTGTTTACAACGCCAAGGTCATGGGTTTGATTCTCAGGGAAAGCAAGAACTGATTCAATGTGTTCCTTGAATGCAATGTAAGTCGCTTTGAATAAAAGCGTCTGCCAAATGCATAAATGTAAATGAGTGCCTTATTTTTAGAACATTGTCATAGGCGAGACATGAGCACAAAAGTTAAACATGTCTATCTGGCCTGTTTACATAGAAACACAACGGAAAAGCAGCATAGTTGAATGGAAAAATGTGTCAATGATTGTTCTATATATAACCTCTACATTTAGTTTTTTCATTGATGTCTGTGTGAATGTATATTTGTTTAAGTTTAAGTTTTGATTCCTGAAACACGTCTGAATATGTAGTGAAGCACCCTACCAACAGGGGGTGCTGCAGCACCCTTAGTACCCCTAGTTACCTCGGCCATGAATTCAAGTTCTGCATACATGCGAATTTTTTCATTAAAACCAACAATGTATAAACACAATGACAATTACAGATTCATTGCATCGCTTCCTTGATTGTAATTTTTGCAAAAGTGCAACTTTGTAGTCTCTTATTGCATTGTAATTGACAGCTTCAGTAATTGTAATGTCAGCTATCTTTGTTCAATTTCTGTATAGCTATATTTATTGTTATGCTGTCAACTACACACTGTAATGTTTCTGGATTGACAGCTGTATTTAAACGCGCTATTGAATTCAATTTAATCCACAGCAATGGACAGAACAAAACAATCTGATACTGGTGTGTCAAATGATCTGCCTGTTAAGTGTAAATGCAAAATAATAGTCCTGACACTTTTACTTAATACTTCTACTTAATGTGAAATGTGCCATTTTGTTGTTCACTTTCCAAAGAGTCACTTCAGTGATTTTTACATTTAAATCTACAGATTTTTATATATAAAATAGTTCTAACATTTGTTTTATGATCTGTCCCGACAGTGATTGTCTTTGAATTTTACAAATAAATAGGATTTATTGTCAGTAGTCTCACAGTTCACAGTGGTAGGGTACTTTGTACTGTTTGTTGTGGATGACTGTGTTTGTCCCCGAGCACTGAAAACCATTTTTGACCCAGGAAAACCCCTGTGGTTGTTTGATATGAGATGTTTGCTTAGAATACAGTGCTAAAGTCTTTTTTTTTTTGAGTTCAAGAGCAACTGGGCACCTGGGTATCTCTTCAGCAGGATTCTTTATCAAGAACATGCTACTCTTAAAACAATCCAAAGAAATAAAGCACAATCAACTGTGCTAACTGGAAAGAATTATCTGTATTTATTTATTTTTACAGATGTTTTGTCTGTATTTTGTATTTGACATTGCATTGTGTTTTAAAGTTAACAGAAATGTATGTAAAATGAATGGGTATTGTCCAGGTAATGAGCTGATTGTACTTTATCTGTTATTGTGTGGATTTATTTATTACTGCAGTCATCAAGTCTAAAGCAGACATAAATTATTTTTTACAGGCATTCACGTGGTCATTTAATAGGAATTCACTGCATTAAAGTGTTGCTTTTTCACATAACTTCAGAGAGGATTGCTTTAACCAAAGCATCTAAAAACAAGACAGGAAATTACCCTGAGCTCCAACAGACCTAGTCCCTGAAGATAACTTCACCTCCAAATGGTTTAAACATCTGGTCATGAGAACTTGAGACATCTCAACTTAGTTTGACCCTCAGTAGGAAGATCGGAGAACGGCAGAACACCCAAATGGAAATTATTCAATCTAATCATTAAACTGATGCCTTTACATTCATCCTGAATGCCATATAAGAAGTTCACATTTATTTTTCATGTGATGTTATGTCTTGAACAGATTCTTAAATTTGTATTCTCTCAACAGAAGACCTATATTCATATTAAGGGTGAATAAATAATGAAAGAATTAAATTTTCTGATGGACTGTTCCTTTAAATCTATCGCTCAAAAGGTGTCAAGAAAGAGTGCAAAGTAAAACAGTGTAGTCTGGTCATACAGTATATGCACATTAAAAAGCACTGAACTTTAGGATGATTAGCAAGTTATTTTTCATCTGTATTTTTTTACCTGCTTTAGGATAAGTAGAGATGAGTAGGTCTGATGGGTCGGGACAGAATTCCGAGATTGATTTCCAGTTGTCGGCAATAAAGCTCATTAGAGGGATACCCTGAACCTCTATAAGAGGGAACCGTTGAATCGCATCACCTGCAATCTTAATGGCTTCTTCATAGCTCAGCTGTTTCTTTTCCATCGCCACAAAAACGTCGTCTGGAATATCCTCTTATCCTTTTTAGTCCTGCCTTCTGAAGTTTTCCTCCCTGTTTACTCTTGATTAAAGTTTTCTTTTTGCCGTGAAGTGTACCAAGTCCTGTCTTGTTCCTTAATGTTTAGTCTCTGCTTTTTAATTTAATTCTTAAATGATCCTTGGATTAGTAGTTTTAAATCTGCACATCTACACTGAACCCTTCACTGTTACTTGCTTATCCACCTTGAACTGTTATCATGTGTCTGTCTAAAGTTTTGTTCTTCTAGAATTTTTGCATTTTTAATATCAGTATTCTTATGATTTTTTAGTGTTCTCTTTCAGCCGATTTGCCTTTTCTAACTGTGTCCTTATATTTCTTCCTACTCCTTGGGCGTTGCTGTAATGATTTCCTGAGGTGCAAGGCACTTATATAACTCTTGGACAGCCAGGGCTGAATTCCAAACTCTCAGCAATGTTATCTTAACTGTTAATCTGATTTCAAGGGAGTGTCTGACAAGTATCAGTTTAAACGGAAAAAGTGTACAGACCATACTGAATGAATAAATAAATAAATTCCCACATTATATCGTGGTATATATTATATTATAGTGACTATTTAGAAAACTAAATTTCAGTATATACTGAACCCAAACCAAAACTATCAAATTTATCTTCAATAAAATGAGGTGAGTTTAGATAACACATTAGTCTGTCTGTCATTAGCAATAAATATTTGTTTGAAATTCATCCACTCGTGGCTATGTGGCAAAATAAAATAAAAATGTGTTTTTATACAGTAATTGTTTTTGCAGTATTTCGACATAATTTTCATTTTACCTCACTGCTGTGACATTAAATTGATGTTGCTACTGCAAGACACAGGCCTAATGAGAAATGTTAACTAAACCAAAGAAAGACTAAATATCATAAATGATAGTTTCAACCTTCTGCTTATTATTAAATCAATTGTACATCTACAAATCAAGAGTGTCCACTTACAGACACTCCCTCATCTGGCATGGGTTAACTTTGAACTAAAGATATCAGTTATGAGATACTAGCCACAGAGCTTGTCAAAAAGTCAAACTCTCCACACAGTTTAGCCCCACAGAAAACTCACAAGACCAACCACAAACACATTTATTTGAGAAACTTCATCTGACTTGCTCATTATGTACAAAATAAATAGTTAAACCCTAAAAACTTTGTCTTCTAACCTCTTAATATATATCTATATCATTTAATCATTGGTTGAGTATGATTTGGCCAGCTGTCTGTATGCAAATAGTTTTTTTTTTGCGGGACAGGAATTGTTTTTGTTTGTATATATTTATATTTAACAATATAAATAAATAATATTTATATATAAATAATATAAATATATTTAAAATATATTTAATGATGTAAAGAAAAAAAACAATAAAAAAAAATAAAGCGTGTAATTTATTGTAATATGTGATTATAACTGTCATTCCTTTTTGCTGCCTCTGTTTAAAAAATTGTTTCAGTTATGATTATAATATTAATCTTCTACAGAGTTTTGAATAACAAATAAAAAATTCTAACTGATAAAAACTTTCAAAGGATCAAAAGATTTATCTCCTGTTTCAAAGGATCTGCACACAAATCAGCTAAAATCAGTTAAAGAGAGCTTGTGTATATTGCAAAATTACAAAAACACAGAGATATGAAAACAAAGAAAAATGGCAAATAAAAGCGTAGTAATAAGCAGTTTGTTCAATAACCTGGTTATGAGAAGAGCTCTTTAAGCATAACAACAGAAACTTAATAAATGTTGAAAGTTGCTATTTTTAAGGCTTTCACGTTCATTTGAGAACTCTCATGTAAAAATCAGTCACATATTCCAAAAGGTGTACATAGTAAAAGGTATGTCATTGCGGTCAGGAGCATATTGTAATATTTTCAAATATAGTAGTGATATCATATACTTTCAACATTTGCTGAAAGATAATTAATTCAACCAAGAGCCAAGTGTCCAAACAGAAATGACACTAATCACCACATGGTGACTGCAAAGGACTTCACCAACCTTTGTATATGTATCATAGGACAGAAATAAAGACAAATGGGTTTAAATTAAGTGAACTGTTTTTGGAGTTAAGCATCCTCTATTGAGATTTGATTTAATTTATTTGTAGTTTTATTTCCTCTAAGGCTGTCTGTCTTTATCGGTTGTAGTTGTTGTGCTTGTCTCTTCTCCTTTTTTCTATTCTTGTTTACATTTTTAGGTGAACCATTTGTTTACCATTCATAGAACAATGACCCTATTGACCCCAATAGGAAATGGCTGCAGACTTGCACCTGCACTTTCAGACACTTTTACTCTCACTAATGATAATCGGATGGAATGTGCAACTTCATCAGATTACAAGCTTGGAGAGGTGCAAAAACAAAGTACAGGAAGGTAACCTCTGTGTGTGGTTTAATATGTGCAAGAGAGAGCACAATCAGCTAGTCACTGTTGCACAATAAACCCTGAAAGGGCAAAATAAAAGGGTTTATTTTGCGTTAATGTCCCTTTGACAACATCAGCTTATTAATAAATAATATAAATAAATACCAGGACATTAAAAAAATACATTAAATAATCCACTGAGAGCTACAAGCTATAAGAAACAAGATGAGCAAAGATATTTAAAAAACCTGGATCGTTCTTCGTTTGCTATAGTTAGTTTTAAAAGAAAAACTTTAAAAGAATACATCTTGACAAACTGCACTCCATTAAAGTGGTTTTTAAACTCTGTTTTACTATAAATAATCAATGCCTTCAATATGAAATATGAGTCTCTACTGGATTCATTGAAATAAAAAACCTGTACCGTCATCATGAAAGCACTTGCCTAAAAAAAGTCCCCTTTGCTTCAAAAAGTGTGCACATTTGGAGAAAAACTTCATCTCTCCTACACTTTTACCAGCACTCACTCACATCATCAACACATCTCTCCGCATGGGAACTTTCCCTACTGCATTCAAGCAGGCTCGGATAACCACTGCTGATCCCCCCCCCCCCCCACATTAAAAGCATACCTTGTAGATAACTAGAGACCTGTCTCTCACCTACTATTCATAGCAAAAACACTTGAATGTGTTGCTTTCAACCAGGTACCATCTTTCCTCTCACAGACTAACCAGCTGGACATCACACAGTGTGGCTTCAAGATGGGCCGATTCAACCAAGACAGCATTACTGTCAGTCGCTGAAGATCTAAGGGTTACAAAAGCTGATTCCAAGTCATTAGTTCATATTCTTTTAGATCTATCCACTGCCTTTGACACTGTTAATCACCAGATCCTTCTGTCCAAACTCTCTTCACTGGGCATCACAGGACCTCCTCTTCAATGGTTTGAATCCAATCTCACAGATACCTTCAGGGTTGCATGGTGCTGGGAGGTCTCCAAAGAATATCAACTGATCACCGGTGTTCCACAGGGCTCAGCTCTTAGACCACTTGTCTTCTCCATGTACACCACATCACTGGGTCCCATCATAGAGGCACACAGATTCTCTTATCACTGCACCGATGACACACAGCTCTACCTATGATTTCAACCAGATGATCCCACGGTAGCTGCACGAATCACAAGCTGTTTAGTGGACATCTTGACATGGATGAAAGAGCATCATCTGCAGCTCAACCAGGCAAAGACAAAACATTTCGTCTTCCCTGTCAATCTGACTCTACCGCACGACTTCACCATCCAGATTGACTTTTCAAAGATTACCCCATCAAGGTGTACCAGAAATCTTGGAGTAATCTTTGAAGACCAATTGACCTTCAAGGATCACGTCACCAAGACAGCTCGATCTTGCAGGTTTGCACTTCACAACATCAGGAGGGTCAGGCCGTTCTTAACTGAGCAAGCAACACAACTTTTTGTATAGGCCATGGTCTTTTCCAGGCTTGATCATTGCAGTGCTCTTCTTATCTTCAAGTGCAATCAAACCCCTAAAACTGATCCAGAATGCTGCAGCTCTTCTGGTTTTCAACAAACCAAAACGACCCACGTCACACCTTTCTTTATCTCTCTGCACTTGCTCCCACTTGTAGCTCGCATCAAATTCAAAGCATTGAAATTTGGTTACAGAGATAAAACAGGCTCAGCACCCTCCTACTTCCACTCGCTACTACAAATCTATACACCTTCCAGAAACCCACGATAGATTAATGAGTTACAACTTTGTGATACCATCCCAGAGAGGCAGAAAATCACTCTCAAGAACATTTTCGTTCACAGTTATTTCACCTCAGTCAGAGGCAAATAGAAGTCCCAGCCGAGCTACTGAACAGAACAAATCACAGTTGAGGCCACTCTAAAAATAGCTACAATTAGAAAACATTACAGTGGAAGTGAGATTGACTGAAAATAGGAAAGGGAGGCTAGGAAAGTTGCTTAATTAGTCTATAAAACATTCTTTAACAAGACAGGTTAGTGCACCGTAGGGTCAATGTAATGGGGTGCAGTGCTTTGATCTTTTTTGATCTGCCCAATTTATTTTTGCCGGAGTAGACACCTAACAAGAGCTGTCAACCACACATTCCAGTAATGTCACATGACTGTTTTGCTACACAGCGCGAACGATTACGTGCTCTAAGTCTCAGTCATTTTGAGATAATAGTTTGTTGGTTTTTATAACATGCAGAAAAATATATGTGTGTCACAAGGATTACAAGCTTGCCGGCTGCAAGCCTGAAGAAACACCTGAAGAAAACGCGAATACTGCTATTGATGGACTGACAACTGTTACATTTATTAGCATTATTTTAATAAAGTAGCACATTATCTTCATCAAAAATTAGAACAGTAAGAAACTTAAGTGGTTTTATTTTATATTTGACTGCATTATTTTTAATTTATGAAAGTTTATCTCAGCTGTAGACCTCAGACTAAATGGAAACTGGAAAGACATTTTAAAGAACATATTATATTGGTAGGTTGGTCTTTAAAAAGACACTCACTGTCCGTTTGATCCTTTAGGGAAAAAACTCTCTCAATGCTGTAGTGCAAAGCGACGCAAAGTCACTGCACAGTGTTTAAGACCCAATACTGTACTCTGAAATACTACTAATAATGAAATACTCTTTTAGTAAAACTGCAAGGAATGCAGAGAAAGCTATTTTAGAAACAATCACCTATGACATGCTGTCACACCAATACT